>PVKP010001023.1:50982-162537 GCA_004027715.1 Plecturocebus donacophilus
AAAACCCATTCAAAAGTGGGTAAAGGATATGAACACACCCTTTTCAAAAAAAGACATATATGAGGCCAACAAACATATGAAAAAATGCTCATCGTCACTGGTCATTAGAGAAATGCAAATCAAAACCACATTGAGATACCATCTCATGCCAGTGAGATGATTGCCAATGATTAGAATGGCAATCATTAAAAAATCTGAAAACAACAGATGCTAGAGAAGATGTGGAGAAATAGGAACACTTTTACACTGTTGGTGGAGTGTCAATTAGTTCAACCACTGTGGAAGACAGTGTGGTGATTCCTCAAGGACCTAGAAGAAGAAACTCCATTTGACCCAGCAATCCCATTACTGGGTATATAGCCAAAGGATTATAAATCATTCTATTATAAAGACACATGCACACATATGTTCATTGCAGCACTGTTTACAATATCAAAGACCTGGAACCAACCCAAATGCCCATCAATGATAGATTGGACAAGAAAAATCTGGCACATACATACCATGGAATACTGTGCAGCCATAAAAAACGATGAGTTCATGTCCCGGACATGGATGAATCTACAAACCATCATTCTCAGCAAACTGACACAAGAACAGAAAATCAAAAACCACATGTTCTCACTCATAGGTGGGTGTTGAACAATGAGAACAATGGACACAGGGAGGGGAGCATGACACAGTGCAGTCTGTTGGGGAGGAATATAAGAGGGACAGCGGGTGGTAGGGAGGTCGAGGAGGGATAACATGGGGAATAAGGCCAGATATAGGTGACGGGGGGATGGAAGCAGCAAACCACATTGCCATGTATGTACCTATGCAACAATCCTGCATGTTCTGCACATGTACCCCAAAACCTAAAGTGCAATGAAATATATATTTTTTTCAAAAAAGAAACAAACAAAATGAATTCAGGTAGTTAGAGAGGATTTTTAAGAACCCAGATCCCATCGTTCTGGAGACCCAGCTGTCTTTCTGACCTGAGTTTCCATGAGGCTTGTTTCTATCCTCTCAATAAATACTCTGTTTCATTATGGTAGTCTGGAAAAAAAAAAAAACTGTGTGACAAATTCTAATATTCTGTGCTTTTTTAATGAATGAGAGAAAAAACTAAAATGTACTTTCTTGTTGTTTTTCCTGAAAGGCATCTTCTGTATTGATGATCAGCTGTCAACTATAATCAGATGGATTATCCATGCCACTTCTCTCTTGAATCTGCCATATAGAAGAACTTCCTTTCTGAATAACCCATCTCAAAATATTTGTTTCTGTTGCTCAGCTACCATATAATGGAAAAATATATGTTAATTACATTACTAATCAAAATAAAATAAATGAAGGTGATTAATCAGAAAAAAAGGAATAAAGGGCATCCCAATGGAAAGGAAGAAGTAAAATTATTCTTGTTTGCAGATGATATATTATATATAAAAAAGCCTAAAGACTCCACCAAAAAAAAACAATGAAAACTGATAAAACAATTAAGTAAAGTTGCAGGATACAAAATCCAAACACAATAATCAATACCATTTTTATGTGACAACAGTGAACAATATGAAAAAGAAATTTTAGAAAGTAATCCCATTTGTAATAGTCACAAACAAAATTAAATACTTAGGAATTAATTTAACCAAAGAAGTAAAAGTTCTCTACAATGAAAACTATAAAACACTGTTGAAAGAAACAGAAGAGAAAAAGAAAAATATTCCATATTCATGGATTGAAGGAATAAATATTGCTTAAATGTTTATAATACCCAAAGCAATCTACAGATTCAATTTAATCTCTGTCAAAATGCAAATTACATTCTTCATAGAAATAGAAAAACAATCCTAAATTTTACATAGAGCCGCAAAAGACCTAGAATAGCCTAAGCTATCATAAGCAAAAGGAACAAAACTGGAGGAATCACATTATCAGACTTCAAATTATTCTACAGAATCATAGTAACCAAAAAAGCATGGTACTGCCATACAGTAAGACACGTAAACAATGAAACAGAATAGATGACCCAGAAATAATTCACACACCTACAGTGAACTAATCCACACACCTACAGAAATCTACACACCTACAGTGAACTCGTTTTTAACAAAGGGGCCAAGAGTATATAGTAGGGAAAAGACATTCTCTTGAATAAATGGTGATAGGAAACTGGATATCCATATGCAGGAGAATCAAACTAGACCCCTCTCATCATATGCAAAAATCAAATAAAAAATGGATTAAAGATTTAAACCTAAGACCTCAAACTATGAAATGACTGCAAGAAAACATTAGAGAAACTCTCCAGGCCATGGATGTGGGCAAATATTTCTCGAGTAATACCCTACGAGCACAGGCAACCAAAGCAAAAATGGACAAATGGGAGCACAATGAGTTAAAAAGCTTCTGCACATCAAGGGAAATAACAAAGTGAACAAACAACCCATAAGATGGGAGAAAGTATTTGCAAACTACTCATCTGACAAGAGATTAAAACTAGAATGTATAAGTAGCTCAAACAACTCTACAAGAAAAAAATCTAATAACCCAATCAAAAAATAGGCAAAAGATATGAATAGACATTTCTCAAAAGAAGACATACTAACAGAAAACGGGCATATGAAAAGGCGCTCAACATCATTGATCATCAGAGAAATGCAAACCAAAACTACAGTGAGATATCATCTCATGCTGGTTAAAACGGCTTATATCCAAGAGACAGGCAATAAGAAATGATGGTGAAGATGTGCATAAAAGGGAACCTTCATACACTGTTTTTGGAAATGTAAGTTAGTATAACCACTATGGAGAACACTTTGAAGTTTCCTCAAAAAAACTAAAAATTGAGCTACCATATAATCCAGTAATCCCACTGCTGGGTGTATACTGAAAAGAAAGAAAATCAGTCTGTCAAAGAGATATCTGCACCCCCATGTTTATTGCAGCACTGTTCACAATAGTCAATGTTTGAAGCAACCTAAGTGTCCATCAACAGGTGAATGGATAAAGAAGAGGTGGTGCTTATACACAATGGAGTACTATTCAGTCACAAAAAAAGAATGAGGTCCAGTCATCTGCAACAACATGGATGGTAGTGGAGATCATTATGTTAAATGAAATAAGCCAGGCACCAAAAGATAAACATCACGTTTTCACTTATTTGTGGGATCTAAAAATCAAAACAACTGAATTCATGGAGATAGAGAGTAGAAAGATGGTTACCAGAGGCCAGGAAGGATAGTAAGGAGCTGGGTAGGTGGAGTGGGTACGGTTAATGGGCACAAAAAATAGTTCAAAAGTAAGACCTACTATTTAATAGCACAACTGTGACTATAGTCAATAACAAAATTATGCAGTTTTAATAACTAAAAGATTGTAACTGAGTTGTATGTAACATAAAGGATAAATGCTTGATGGGATGGATACTCCATTCTCCATGATATAATTATTTCACATTGCATGCCTCAATCAAAACATCTCATGTATCCGATAAATATATACATGTATTATATACCCACAAAAATTAAAAATTGTTTAAAGAATCCTTGAAGAAAACCTGAGAAACACCATTCTGAACATCAGTCTTGGGAAAGAATTTATGACTAAGTTCTCAAAAGTAATTACAGCAAAAATGAAAGTTTACAAGTGAGACTTATTTTAAGGGGATTCTACACAGCCAAAAAAAAAAACTATCAACAGCATAAATGGACAACCTACAGAATGGGAGAAAATATTCACAAACTATACATCCAACAAAGGTCTAATATCTAGAATCTATAAGGAACTTAAACAATTCAACAAGCAAAAACCAAATAACCACATTGAAAAGTGGGTAATAAAGGACATGAAAAGACACTTCTCAAAAGAAGACATCCAAGTAGCCAACGAACATATTAAAAAAAAAAAAAAAAGATTCAACACTGCTAATCATCAGAGACATTCAAATCAAAACCACAATGAGATATCATCTCACTCTAGTCAGAATGGTTATTATTAAAATGTCAAAAAACAACACAAGTTGGCAAGGATGCAGAGAAAAGAGAACACTAATAAACCATTGGGGAGAACAAAAAGTAGTTTAACCCCTTACAGAAAACAGCATGGAGATTTCTCAAAGAACTAAAAATAGAATTGCTGTTCAAACCATCAATCCCACTACTATTTATCAAAATGAAAAGAAATTGTTTTCTCAATGAGATACCTATGCTCATATATTCATTGAAGCACTATTTACAGTAGCAAAGTCGGGGAATCAACTTAAGTGTCCATGAATGATTGATTGGATAAAGAAAATGTGCTACATATGTACCATGGAATACCATGCAACCCATAAAACAGAATAAAACTATGTCCTTCACAGCAACACAGATGGAGATCGTGGCCATTATTCTAAATAAGACAACTCAGAAACAGGAAGTATGGAAGCATCTCACAATCATATATTAAGCAAAAATAAGACATACTCAAATAAGAATATACTGTCTGATCCCAAAATATATAAAGAATTCCTTCAAATCAACATCAAAAAGGAAGACAATTCAATAGAAAAAATGAACAAAAGGCTTGCATAGGCAATTCATAAAAGAAGATATCCAAATGGTTATTAGAGAAATGCAAATTAAATGCATTAGAAGGGTAAAAATTAAAATGATAGAAAATACTAAATGTTGACTTTGCTAAGGAGGAACTGGCATTCTCATACATGGACTGATGGGAGTATAAGTTGGTACAGCTACTGTTCAGATAAATCTACCAAAGGTAATCTATGGATATACAACCTACACCCTGCAACTTCATTCTTTGGCATATACACTCTAGACATATATATGTATGTTCAACAAAAGACATAAACTAGAGTTCATAACAGCACTATTTGTAATACCTCCAATCTGGAAAGGTTCATAATACCAAACTGTCCACCATCAAAAGAATAGCTATATTAATTATAGTATTACATATAATGACACACCATAAAACAATAAGAATGAATTAATTATGTCTACCCATAATATAAATGGATCTGAAAACATGGCATGAATAAAAGAAATAAGGCACTAAAGAGTATATATCATATAAATCTATTTACAAAAGTTAAAAAAAAGTGAAAGTAATCTATGCTATTAGAAGTCAGAATAAAATTATCCTTGATGGCAGGAAAAAGGGGTTGGATAGTAATTTAAGGGGCAAAAAGACACTTCTGGGTTTTGGGCAATGTTCTGATTTTTCATCTGGATCCTAGTTACAGCTGTATAAAGTAAAACTTGTGAAGATTTATTAAAACATACATTTATGAATTTTGCACATTTTCATTAATTTATCCTTCAATAAATAGTATACATAAAATACAAAGAAATAATTTAAAACTACAGTATTGGGAAGGAGAAGATTTATTCTAAAGGGTTCTTAAGTCTTTTGATTTTAAAGAAGGTTATATTACCAACTAGTATTATACTAAGTCAAGATTGCATGTTATATTTGCTAAAGCTGAACATCAAATCAATAACATTAAATCAAAAGGTTACTAAACAAACTTATACTACAACATTACCAGGGTCACCGTATCGCCTCTTGTTCCCCAAATCAATGCAACGTTGAACATTTCTCCCACATTATTTCCTCTCTAGCAAAAACAACTTCATCCTCATACATATATCAATACATCACATTGTACTTCATAATACAATTTTACTTGTCAATTACACCAAAATCAATCTAGGAAAAAATTTAAACTTTACCCCTCACTTTCACCTGCTGATATCTGAAAATACGGCATGATTTTTGGGAATAAGATAATCATGTGGGGAAAGTGCTATTTTTTCACTATCAACAGAACTACTAAGTGACTAATGAATGAATGGTATAGCATATACAGCATGCACACCCTGGACAAAGGGATGATTCACATCCAGAACAGAACAGGGTGGGACAACATGAAATTTCATCATACTACTCAGAATATGAAATGTCAAACTTATGAATTAATTCCATATATTAAATGGAATTAATTATTACTTTCATTTAATATATGTAGACCACAGTGGACCACGGGTAACTGAAACCATGGAAAGCAGAACTGTAGAGATAAAAGGAGGCTACTGTATTTCAGTTAAAATGAAAATTACTAAACCAGCATAGCACAGAACACAGGACTTTAGCATTCTAAACTTTGAGTAAAATTTTAGAGGAAAAAAATACATGGTTACAAGAATGGGTCATTTCTACTATGATACTCATCACCATTGAAAATTTCTTATAAGATGCTTTTATAATTTTCAGATTTACAAAGACAAAGATAAATTTCTACAAATATAATTACAGAAATGTTCCTACCATAATGTCAGATATTAAGTTAGATATTTAATGTAATCCTCATATATAAGTTAATTCTTCCAAATACTGAAAATTAGGAATTATTATAATAGTCTTAAAGATGCAGAAACTGAGGTTCAGTGGATTTAAATTAGTTTCTCGAGGTCAAACATGTAGCAATTAGCAGACTGAGCACTCAAACTCAAAGTCTGTTTGTATCTAATTCTTCACCTTTTTAAACTATATTATGTAACTGCCTATAGTCCCTCAGCAAAGACATATACATAATTCATGTTAGAAATTAATACATCAGTGACATATTAGTGAAAGGAAGGCTGAAATATAGAAGATGATGGAAGAAACAATCCTGTGTCCTTCAAATACCTGCCTAGACATGCAGAAAGCTGGTCCCCGTAAGGAGTTAAAATATATAGCCTAGGTAAAGTAAATTAAAAGGGCTGTATGAATCAACTGCAGTTAGATTTGGAGAAAGATGAATTTATTATTCTGTACACCTTGGCATGTGTGACTGATGTCAATTTGAGGCTTTATAGAGTAAAAAGTGCTGACAAACAAGTGAATCACTTTATTAATGTGCTATAAAAGGATAAATGAGGCTTGAGAAACTTTGTTTGCCCTAGACTCAGCACATTAGAAAGGCTGGCAAGGTAAACACCTCCTTAGGGTGATCCATTTCATCTCCTGCTCAGTTATTCATATGCAATCTTTCCCTTAGATCTCTTAGAGGTCTTAATTCTCTATATGCACAACTTCAAAATACTTGGTCTTACTTTGACCCACCTCAAAATACTTGGCTAAGTCATCACATTCATTTATCTAGACCACAAAACTTCCACTAATCTCTTATCTAGTCTGCTCTCCTGAGAGAAGGACTCATCAGGTGCCTTTCTCAGGACTTCTAGTTTCTTTAAATGTCTGAGAATGTGTATCTCTTAGGAGGAACAAATGAATGCTGTCACAATGGGATTCATGAGCCCACCCCACTCTCCAACACCATGCTTCTGCAAAGCTTCTCTGCAGCACTAGAAATTCATTCCTAGATGTCTTAGAATTTTTTATTCTCCAAGAGATCTATCTCAAAATGCAAATATCTAAAATTATTATTAAATAAAATGTATCTGGGAAAAGATAAGACAAAGAGTAAAGCTATAGTAGGAGCTCTAGAAGCAATAGAAAAGCTACCTATACATTTTCCTAGACTAACTACAAATGACCTCCCTAAGCTTCTAAAGTGCTTGTTAATAAACTTTTCCAACTTTCTCAGGTTCTAGATTAGCCTTCTTTTTTTTGAAAATAAACTTGTTCCTTTAGGCCAGAAGAATTATACCCATTAATAGAAACTGATCCAGAGAGAGGTAGTTATACATTTAAGACACACAAAGAAAAATAAACCATAAAAAACTCAACTCATTATACTATTTAGGGCCTCAGGACATTATTATACAAATTAGAAAAGGGTGTCATTTCTGGATGAAGGGCTCATGACTCAGCAGATAAAGAAACAGCCGAATTTCAGCCCCTACCACCATCCTTACCAGGAGCAATTGTGTAATATGCACAGAAACTGCCCAACCATATGTGAGGTTCGCTAAGACTACTCTCAGTTTTCAAAAGATTGTTCACAGGCTCTAACTGTGCTCCTTCAAGCTGTCTTATTAATTAAAAGAAAATTCTAATTTTTCATGTTAAATTTTAGTGCAAACATCTGAAAGTCAACACTTGTTTGATATTTCCCCAAGATGTATCTTGTAATTCACTGAGGAAATTGATGTCTTTTGTCACTGTATAAGCATTTTTTATTTCATCTGACCTCTGCTGTGCACTTTGTGCCCTTCATACCAATACACATACACATATGCACATACCTAGACACACCCATGTCCTTCGCTAGCAACACCCATACCTATATACACAGACACACACATACACACATAACCAGGAAAACACACATTCACCTATACACCTATACACACCCAACCACACACAATCATACAAACAACCACATGCACCCAAAAACTTACCACACATACCTACACCCATACATACTCATCCACACTGTCACACTCACACACACACATATATGCTCACCCTTACAACCATAAACATATATAAACACACACAGCCTACACACACATAGAAATACACACTTATTTAGCCTTACACAAATTCTCCAGTCACTATTGCCTTCTCTTACTAACACTGCAGAATCACACACCAAACTCTTCATTGACCATGTTTCCTGATTGAACATGTTTTCTGATTTCTCTAAGACCATCCTCATGCCTGAGATACATCTCACTTTAACACATCTCAAAATACTTGGCTAATTATCACATTCATTTATCTACCCCACAAACCTTTCACTAACCTGTTATCCAAAGTCTACATGGTATTCTGGTTTTTAAATCCCCTTTACGTATCAGTTTTTATTTGTTCAACCAAATAATTTAGAATGCCTTTAGAAATCTTTGTAAATAGTAAACTGCATTTGGAAATGCTCCAGAAATTAAACATTGACCAACCAATTTTAACTAAGCATTTAACAGCTTATATGTTTACAAACTGTATCCCTATTCAAAATAACATGGAAACTGCTGAGGTTTGAAGGGGGCTTATGTGATACTCTCTTCCCTGTCAGATACAAGCCAATTAAAAATAAAAAATGTTAGGCAGAAGAGATAAAAATATCAGGTTTCTTACAGATTAAATTGGATTGGAAGAGATGGCTTTGGAGAAAAAAAAAAAAAAAGATGTTCCTAAAACTCCCTTGTCCAGAGTTATCACCAATGATGTTAGTGATTCTTCTGTCATGAGCAAAAGCAAGGACCACAGAAAAGAAAGATGTCCTTCTACCTGGCAAGAAAGATCAGGATAAAGGAATAAGGATTTATCCTGAAACTTCTCAGCTTTTCTTTCATCTCTACATTTTAGGCTTAACCAATATTTTAGGAATAACCAGATATGGAGACACCTCCCTCCAGAGAGATCAGCAGTCTATCAAAATTATCTGCTCTCACCTTTGTAAGCCCATTTATTTTTTAAATCTGGACCACAATTTGGCAGGATAAAGTTTTCTCCCAGGAGACACTAAAACATGCTAGAACCACATATTAACTAAATTAACCCCAGGACTACTTAGGAATTAATACTAAAAATTTATTTCCTATTCTATTTCTTAGCCCGAATTATTTTCCAGTCTTGTCCAACATAGCTTATCAGCAGTTTGCCAGTAAAATGAAAAGGCATCATAAAGATATTTTGATAATAATACAATAAATTGAGATGTCCCAAATTTAAATATGAATCCTTTTGAAATCAAATTATCAAAACTCAAAAACAAAGAGAACATTTTGAAACAAAAGAAAAGTGACTTATACAAGAGAACCTCCATAAGGTTATTAGTGGATTTCTCAACAGAACCTTGGCAGTTCAAGAGAGAGTAAGATGATAAATTCAAAGTACTGAAAACAAAAAATGCCAGCTGATTAACTGATAAAACTGTCCTTGAGAGATGAAGGACAGCAAATTTCACATACAAACAAAGGCTGAAGGAGTTCATCACCACTAAGATATGCCTTACCAGGGATGCAAAAGGGGGTTCTTCAAGTTGAAATAAAAGAATACTACTTAATAACATGAAAACATATAAAAGTGGAAAATTCACTAACAAATGTAAAGAGGTAGTCAAATTCAGAGTACTCAAATTCTGTAATACTGATGCACAAAAGACTTTTGAAATACAGTGTAAAAGTTGAAAGACAAAGTATTAACAATAACCATAGCTACAATTTGTTAATGGATGCACAATATAAAATGATGTCAATTGTGACATTGATGACATAAAATGTGGGAAGGGGAGAAGTAAAAGTGTAGAGTTTTTGTACACAGTTAAAGTTAAGTTGTTATCAGCAAGAAATAGTCGGCTATAAGATTAAGTAAGCCTCATGGTAACCACAATGACAAAACTTCTAGTAGATACATAAAGGATAAAGAAAATGAAATCAAAGCATTCCACCATAAAACTCATCAAATGACAAAGAGAAAAAAAAAAAAACAGAAATAAGAGGAACAAAAGAAGTAGAAACCAGTGAGAAAGAAAAATTTTTTAAAAATTGCAATAAGTTCTTACCAACAATTATTTTAAATGTAAATGGATTAAATTTTTCATTCAAATGATATAGTGGTTAAATGGATTTTTTAAAAAAAGACCAAATATATGCTCCCTACACTAGATTCACTTTAAGGACACACATAGGCTGAAAGTAAAGAGATGAAAAATGATTGTATATATATTCTAAAGTTGGACCACATACATTGGATACAAATTGGAACATATATAAAGCAAATATTATATTGTATATATAACATTGGAACATGTTAAATATACAATACAATATTTAGATATAATATATAAAGCATTGGAACATACAAATATATAAAGCATCATTGGACTATATAAAGCAAATATTAATGGAACTGAAGGGAGAAACTGGTAGCAATATACTGATAGCAGAAGACTTCAATACCCACTTTGAACAACGGGTAAACCATCCAGACAGAAAATTAATATGGAAACACTGGATTTGAATAAGCTATAGACCTAATGGACTAATTGACATATAGAATATTCCATCCAAGAGCAACAGAATAAATATTCTTCTCAAGTACACATGGAACATTTTCCAGGATAGATATTTACATGATCATAAGCCACAAAAAAAAAGTCTTAACAAACTTAAGAAGACTGAATATTTATCAAGTATCTTTTTGGACCCCTATGGCATGAAATCAATAATGGAAGGGAAAATTAAAATTCAAAAATATATAAAAATTTTAAAAACACACTCTTGAACAAATTGCATTAATACATATTAACAATGAACTATCTGTAAAAGAATTTAATATGACAATTTCATTTACAATAGCTTCCAACACAATAAAATATTAGAAGTAAATTGAACCAGGTGTCCACTTTCAGTTCACTGAAAACTACAAAACATTTATGAAACAAATTTGAGAAGAAGCAAAAAAATGAAAAGATTTCCTGTGTTCACAAGTTGGAAGAATAAACGTTATTTAAATGGCCCTACTACTCAGTGTGCTCTACTGATTCAATGTAATCCCTATCAATAGAAAAAAAAAATCCTAAAATTCATTTGAGACCACAAAAGACCCCAACAGCAAAAGCAATCATATAAATAACAAAGCTAGAGGTATCACACTTCCTGATTTTTAAATATATTACAAAACTATAGTAATCAAAACAGTAGGATACTGGCATAAAAATAGACATATACACCAATGAAACAGAATAGAGATAACTGAAGTAAATCTATACATATATCATCAGTGATCTTTGACAAAGGTGCCAAGAACATACAATGGTGAAAGGATGGTCTTTTCAATAAATGGTATTGGAAAACTAAACATCTACATGTGATAGATACTGCATGATCTCCCTTATATATGGAGTGTAAAGAAGTTGAACACATAAAAGCAGAGAGTAGAATGGTAGTTGCCAGAGCTGTTGGGTTGGAGGAACTGGGGAGATGGTCAAAGGAGATAAAATTTCGGTTATACAAAGTGCATAGATCTGGAGATCTAATGTATAGCATGGTGACTATAATTAATAACACTACATCGTATACTTAAAATGACCAAGGAGAGTAAATCTTAAGTATTCTCACCACAAACAAAATTATGTAAGATGAAAAATATGTTCATTAGCTTGGTTGAAGTAATCATTTCCCAATGTGTACACACATCAAAACACCCTGTTTTGCACCTTAAAGATATACAATTATTATTTGTCAGTTATACCTCAGTAAAGCTGAGGGAAATAAATCAGGGGTGAGGTCATAAGCAATGAATAGAAAATATCCCACTTGACTGGCACTAGAAGAAGATAGTTTCACCTGATAATTGTTTAAAGTTGCCACTCTCACGTCCAGGATGTACTAATTTCTGATGCTAGACCCTCAAATTCTCCCTCTACCTAGGCCAAGGCAATTGGTAACCTTTGAGGAAATGGTTGATCCGTCATCCTGGGCCCCACAGTGAGGAAAATGTGGAGCAGAAATGTCAGGCAGGCCGAAATAAACACACAGTAACAACAGGAAATAAATATTCATTATTACATTTTAATCCACTGAGATTTGAAGGTTAACACTATCAAAACATAACCTAGTTAATGCCAGTTGCTCAATCTCCCACTCTCTAATTATCTTCCTCCTCCTACATCCCCTCATAAAAGGTACTTTCAGGCATGCAGACCTATCATCTTTATTACATTTTTCTCTCTTCCCCATGTCTCTCACTGATCACTAGATTCTATTAATAAATCTTCCAAACTGGTTCCAACAATGCTGCGCTTTTTTATTTTGAAAGTAACTTTCACCATTGTTCTCATCATCTATCACCAATAACGAAGCTATATTCATATCTGATCTCTAACTTTCCAATCACTTATTGTGCAGCCAACCTATTCACCTTACTTCAGCACATTTAACATGCCTTGTACGCAATGGACATTAAGTCATTTAACTACTTAGAACTTTCAGTGTTTTGTTACTGCTAATTAAAAACTCAAATTTTTAAGTTAGGGAATCAAGGTTTTCGATACCATATTCCCAAACTAACTTCTCAGCTATATTTATTACTCAAATTTATATATTTTATGTATCAGGGAGCTTTTCAATGGAGGGCTCTTGAGCTTTTGGAAGAATGTGAATATTGATGACAATGAGTTTTTTAAAAGACTCCACGAATTCAAAGCTCTATAAATTCACCTACATATTACATGTGAAACTGATAATGTCCAACTATCCATAGAAAAGTCTTCAAAGTTGTGTCCTTTAAGACTCAGACAAAATTAGAAGATAACTCTACTTGTTAAATCATGATAGCAAAGCTCAGAATTAGGGAGTTAATGCTCTTCTATCTTGACATATCTCAATCTCACTAATTTTCTTCACAAGAACTTCCAGTATTTTAAAATATCTTCCTGCATTCTGTTTATCAGATTTTCTAGAACTATACACTCTTTAAGACAATGGCAACTCACTATCAGAGATATAGAACTAAGTAAGACCTTTCTCTTGTTATTCAGTGAACTCAATACGTATTTCATAAAAACATAACATATGCAAGCAACAGTCGTGTCTTTTCATATTTGTATCCAAAACAAATAGCATCTTGCAAAGAATGACTATATTGGTCTGTTCTCATGCTGCTGATAAAGACGTGCCCGAAACTGGGCAATTTACAAAGGAAAGAGGCTTAATGGAGAACTCACAGTTCCATATGGCTTAATGGAGAACTCACTCACAATCATAGCGGAAGGCAAAGAGGAGCAAGTCTCATCTTACATGGATGGCAGCAGGCAAAAAGAGCTTGTGCACAGAAACTCCCATTTTTAAAACCATCAGATCTAGTGAGATTAATTTACTATCATGAAAACAGTGCAGGAAAACCCACCCTCATAATTCAATCACTTCTCATCAAGTTCCTCCTACGACATGTGGGAATTGTGAGACTTACATTTAAAGATGAGATTTGGGTGGGGGCACAGCCAAACCATATCAATGACTAATAAATAAATTCTGATACTTGCTAAGCTCTGGGGAACACAAGTTGAATTACTCATGGGCCCCACTCACAGAGACTTTCAAATATTTGGGGGAAACAGTAAAAACTACCCACAATGCAAGTCAAAATTAAATAAATACCAAATGGAAATACAAGCATTATAAGAGCCTGAAAAAACAACAACAAAAAATGCACTATAATTTAAATTCCAGAAAAGTTTAAAGGAGAATGTTGCATTTGAACAATGCCTGTTTTGTTGGGTTTTTTTTAACTGTAAAAGAATATAGAGAAAGCATTGCAGGTGAGAGATCAGTATAGCCACATAAGGAAACCTGAAATTATCCAAGATTATTAGGAAATAGAACATATGACAGAGTACTAGGTCAGAATACACAGAGTGGAATTAGTGGGAGAATTGGCTGAAGAGGTAACCTGAGGTGCTAGCATAAACTGCTTTGAATGCCAAACAAACACTTTTGAATTTAATTTTTTAAGCAACTGAACACAGAGTATAGGATAGTAAAAATAGTATAACCTAATATATTTTTAAAAGATAGTTTCAATGGCAATATCCATTATTGATAATATTTTGAAAGCTATTTCACAGGAAGCTAAATTTTTCTAATGACAATGTGTTCATTGTTCATTCTTTCAAGGGCTCCTGAATATTGCACTTTGCTCTTCTAGGATATCTCTGGATGGTATTGTAAGGGTGAGCACTTAAGTGCATTTTAATCACACAGTCCTATGTTGCATGCAATCTGGTTCACTTTGTGTAAAATATTTTATATGAGTTTATAAGAGGCAGATAATCTTACCTCTATTCAACAGGTCTGAATCATTTAAAGTGATTAAGGACTAAGAAGTCATAAAGTTGTTTCAGTGGATTAAATAGTTCAAGGATGATAGTTGTTGCTTTATCAACAGTTTTCCCATTAATCTGTCATTCCTATGCTCGGCAATGTTCTCTCAAGGCCAAAACTATCTCTTTTGGGTTGGTGAATATAAGTGCCCTCCATTTTTGGCACCTTTGGTCTCCTGCTTCACTGTGATGAGCCAAGCTGTTCACAAAGCTGTTTTCATCCTTGCCAGCTTAATATCCTGAAGCACAGCAGTGCAGTGAAGAAAATCTTTTTCTGACTACAGGTATGTAACAAGAGTTAATTATTAGAAATGCTTTCTGATAATACTCAACTGAAATAACAATCTCAAAAGATGACATTTATGAGTAAAAGCTAGAGTTCTTTCAACATATCTGCAGAGAACAGAGAGTGGTAGCAGGGAAGAATAATTTCTTGTAGTTTCCTAGCAATGGAAATCATAAATCACAGGAAGTATTAATTATCCTCTAGCTCCATAAGAATATGGGTCAAGACACCACAAAGATACAATGAACCAAAAGCCTCAAACCTCATCAGTTTTTTTCGACTTTTATGACTTTTCTGATAGGTAAGTATAATGTAGAAAAGAATACACCATTTTAAAAAACCACCTATGATCTAATTGAGACTGCATGAAACAATTCAAAATCTCTCAACCAATGTGACATTTAACTTAGAGATGGTAGGGAAGAGTAATTAATTGTTTAATCATTTGCAAAAGGACATGTACTTGGATGGAAGAATTTTTGGCAACATTTCATAAAAGACACATTAAAAATGGCTGTTCCAATGCCGTTTCCTATAAAGGGACAAGATTGCCATTTTAACACCACATTTATTTATTATGATCACATCTAATTCTGCTCTTGTGTATGTAAACAAAAGCATTTCTTAGCCTTACTATTTTTAGACTCATGGAAATTTCTTTAGAAAGGGCATTTTCAAATAACTTTCAAAAGTTCATCATTATCATAAAGATATCATCTGATTATTGGATACATAGTAGCCTTACCTGCTTCCGTTACTACCATAGACACAGTTTACCCAGTATTGATTTAATTGATTAAATTCTCAGTGACATGGACAATGAAGTTAAGGCTAAAGTGGTCTCAGATGGAGATGAAAAAATTGTTGGGAACTGAAGCAGAGGTGACTCTTGCTATGCATTAACAAAGAGACTGGTAACATTTTGTCTCTGCCCTAGAGAACTGTGGAACTATGAACTCAAGAAAGAAGATACAGGGTAATATGGCAGAAAAAGTTGCTAAGTGAAACAGCACAAAGCATTAAAGAGGAAGCAGAGCATAAAAGTTTGAAAAATTTTGCAGCCTGCTAATGTGATAGAAAGGAAAAATCCATTTTCTGGGGAGAAATTCAAGCTGGCTGCAGAAATTTGCATAATTAACAAGGAGTGAAAAGGTAATCAACAAGTCAATAAGAAAAATATCTCCAGGGTGTGTCAGAGGCCTTCACAGGAGCCCTTCCCATTACAAGCCAGGAGGCTTAGGAGGGAAAAATGGTTTTGTGGACCCGGGGACCCCCTGCTCTATGCAGCCTCGGGACATAGTGCCCTGTGTTTCAGGTGCTTCAACTCCCATCCCTCCCATCACAAGCCAGGAGGCTCAGGAGGGAAGAATGGTTTTGTGGACCCAGGGACCCCTTGCTCTATGCAGCCTCGGACATAGTGCCCTGTGTCCTGGTGCTTCCACTCCAGCTATGGCTAAAAGGGGTCAAGGTACAGCCTGGGCCATTGCTTCAGAGAGTGCAAGCCCCAAGACTTGGCAGCATTCATGTGGCCTTCTGTGGGTGCACAGAAGTCAATAATTGAGGTTTGGGAATCTCTGCCTAGATTTCAGAGGATATGTAGAAATGCCTGGATGTCCAGACAGATGTTTGTTGCAGGGGCAGAACCATCATGGAGAAGCTCTGCTACAGCAGTGCAGAAGGGAAATGTGGGGTTGGAGCCCCCACATAGAGTCCCCACAGGGGCACTGCCTAGAGGAGCTGTTAGAAAAGGGCCAGCATCCTCCAGACTCCAGAATGGTACATCCATCAACAGCTTGCACCTTGCACCCAGAAAAGGCACAAGCACTCAACACCAGCCTGTGAAAGCAGCCAGGAGTGGGGCAGTACCCTACAAACTCACAGGGGCAGAGCTGCCCGAGGTTGTGGGAGCTCACCTCTTGCATCAGTGTGACCTAGATGTGAGACACTGAGTCAAAGGAGATCACTTGGGGACTTTAAGGTTTACTGACTGCCCTATTGGATTTCAGACTTGCGTGGGGCTCGTAGCCCCTTTGTTTGAGCTACTTTCTCCCATTTAGAAAGGGAGTATTTACCCAATGCCTGTCCACCCATTGCATCTAGGAAGTAACTAACTTGCTTTTGATTTTATAGGCTCATACAGAGAAGAAACTTGTCTTGTCACAGATGAGACTTTGGACTTGGACTTTTCGGTTAATGCTGAAATGAGTTAAGACTTTGAGGAACTGCTTGAAGCACATGATTGTGTTTTGAAATGTAAGGGCATGAGATTTGGGAGGGGCCAGGGATGGAATGATATGGTCTGGTTCTGTGTCCCCACCCAAATCTCACCTTCAATTGTAATAATTCCCATGTGTCAAGGGCGGGACCAGGTTGAGGTAGATGGATCTTGGAGGCAGTTTCCCCCATGCTGTTCTCACGATAATGAGTAACTCTCATGAAATCTGATGGTTTTATATGTGTCTGGCATTTCCCCTCTGGGCTTTCATTCTGTCTCCTGCTGCCCTATATATAGGTGGCTTCCTCAATGATTATAAGTTTCTTGGGCACTGTCCCCCCCAGCCATGCAAAACTGTGAGTCAATTAAAGCTCTTTTCTCTATAAATTAGCCAGTCTTGGGTATTTCTTCATGGCAGAGTGAAAATGAACTAATATACAACCAATATCAGATGTTACCACCACCCAATTCTAAAAAATGTTTAAGGTAAAAATAATACCAATTTTTAAAACAATTTTTGAGATAACAGAAAAATACAAAAAATTCCCAACCTATTTACAAGGCCACCATAAAGGAAATTATAAGAAAGGAAATCCTAAGGCCAAGTTCATTTCTAAATGTAAACACAAAATATATATAAATTCTCTTTTGAAACAGTTTTACTCTAACCCCCAGACTGGAGTGTAGTGGCACAAATATGGTTCATTGCAGCCTTGACCTCCTGGGCTCAAACATTTCTCCCACCTCAACCTCCCAAGTAGCTGGGACTAGGTGCATGCCACCATGCCTGGCTAATTTTTTATTTTTTTAGCAACATAACAAGAGATGGGGTCTAGTCACGTTGCTCCAGCTGGTCTCAAACTCCTGGTATCCAGAAATTCTCCTGCCTCGGCTTCCCAAAGTGCTGGGATTAGAGGCATGAGCCACTGCTCTAAGTATAACATAAAAATTGAATCCAGAAATCAATGAAAAATACCTGACATACTTTGTTGCTCTTTCAGGTCCACCCTGCAAAGCTTCAAGGAGCCAATGAAGAAAAGCAACCCACAAAGGATGTTTGCCCAAGGTCCTCCTTCCATATTACCTGTAGCCAGGATGAGTCTACAGTAGTCAGAACCTATATTAATTGCAAAGCCTTTAGAGATCCCCATATAAACCAAACAAGTACTCTCTGCCTATCAAACTGCAATCTAAACTTTCCCAGAAATTTCCAGATATTCAGAAAAAAACTCAAAAGTCTACTGGAGGTTGTAGGGTGGGAACTGCTAAACCTAAATTATAAGAAAATTAGTATCATAATCTCTTAAATAGACATAGTAGAGAAAAACAGAAAAAAACTTTAAATAACTATAATCAACATCCTCAGAGCAAAAGAGACAGAGAAAGAAAGACTTTCCCACTCATTATAAAAGAAATATGCTTCTCTAAAATAAATTATTTTGGGGCTTAAAGATTAAACATAATATATATAATTTTTAATACTTAATATAATATATATTTCATAGAGTTTATATATCTAAAATATTTAATGTATGTAGACGCACACACATACATATATGCTCATAATAAATGATGAAATTTTAAAACACACACAAAATTACAAGCAGTAGATAAGAAGAGACCCAGATAAAATATGAATTAGTGAGATGGAAGATTAAACAAAATGATTCTCAAAAAATAAGTGCAAAATGGTAAAGAAATGAAAAATATGTAGAAAAGTTGACTGGCATAGATACATACAAATATGCCTATTGTGTCATTGTTTTAATAGTGAAAAATTGAAAATATTCTAAATGCCATTTACTTATTGAATTCTTAAATAATTTATGGAGCATTCATATTTATTATCTATTACATATAACATATTAAAATATGGTATATCCATATTTATTAACTATTACATATATAACAACAGTTGCATTCCATTGTAACAGTTTTAAGTAAGCAGTGGCTGAAAAAAAATGGCTAGAATCACATCAAATTGAGGCAGGATAGGTAGTCAAGGAAGTGATGACCATACAGTCAACACAGTAAGCCTCAACATGTGCATTGTAATTGAGTATTCAAGCAAAGCTATCTTAAGTAGGAGATTTTCCCTGTGGAGAGCATGTGTACTTTGATTTTACCTGTCCTCAAACTGACCCTTTACTCATTTTAATAGTAAAAATCACACTCCTGGGTGGATATTTAAGATGCTAATGAGATATGCAACGTATGAACAAGCATGTACAACTACTCCACATGTACACCCAGAAGACCACCCAGAACATGCTTACTAGTCACACCTCTTTCCACCTTCTTATGAATAATCATGTAAGATTCCCATAAAGAGAGTCACCTAGTGCCAGTCTTTCCTGTCTCATCCTTACAAGCAGCCCACCCTGAATCCTCTCTCTCCCTCTCAAGTTATGGTATCTATTCTGCACCTAACTTCCAAATATTCTTTTTATTTTCCAATATGTTACTCTATGCTGCATCTCCTTGCTGTGTGTCTCTTGTTTGAATTCTCTTAAACCAAGAAGAAAAGAACCAAGGTATACCATCAGCTGTCAACAAAATGGCTATGCAAGCAAATGACACATAAACCTGTTGATTTTGTTTGTTTCATCTGGGCACATTGCTGCTTTCAATAAAATTGGAATTCTAGAAAGAAGAGATTACTGGATATTAAGTAGGCGTCTAACAGTCCCTACAGACTATAAAAAGAATAAGTTATTTGAAATAATATGATATACCACTGTCACAGAAGTATACACATAATATCATTCTATGTAAAATTAAAAGAAATCAAACTATATTTCTCTTTTAGGTGGGTTTCTGTGCATGTAGTCATGAAAATGAAAACATAAAGGTATTTGCATTACATTGTGATTTAGAAAAAGAGGATAAAAATATAAGAATACTCTGTAAAATATCAAAGTTGATCATATCTGAGTGAGAAGAGCATGAATTGTTTTTAATTTGCCCTTGTGATTTTGTGTATTTCTTCCTTTTTCCTACATTATACATATTTATTTGGTAATCAGGATAAAAGCAGCAAATGAATATGTATAAAACATGGCATTAGCTAAGTGAAGTTGTAGACATCTTGAAGAGGCAAGCAGTCAGAATAATTTCAGAGAACAAAACACTGGTGGAAAATCTGATTATTTCTTTTGGGATTTTTCCATTATTTTTTTGCCTTAGGTTTTATTTGTTTGTTTTATTTATTTATAATTTCAAAACAATTTCATAACCAGGTATAATTGAAAGTATTTATGAATGAGAGATACAAACTTAAAGATATCTGTTTACTTCCTGTTTTGTTTAATGAATTTACATTGATTCTCAGTGTGCCAGCTTGATTATCATCTCCCCAGGCAAAAGAAGATAACATTGATAGCATTCTTTTCTGGAAAACGCCAATGTTACCTAAAGTGAATATTTGAATATTTTTACAGCTGTTTTAAATTAATACCTAAAATCGCAGATGCTAGTCTGAACTTTTACCATGTGGGCCTCTCTCTCTCTCTCTCTCAGTTCATAAGTATATGAACTGAGGCCATGGGAAATATATCAAACATGTAATGCTCTGGAGCTGCCATCTAATTCTTACCAGCTCCTTTGGGTGATTTATCTCAAAGCAGTGAATTTTAAAAGAATTTGATCTGTGATAATGCCAATTCATGTTTGTCTCACTGGACTACTATGAAATACAGCTGAAATGTTTAAATTGAAATAATTTTGTAATATTAAAGAGCATGAGCCAAAAAGAAAAAAAAATCCTTTTTTTCTAATACTAGTATTTGTCTGCAAGATGTAGGAGTCAAACTATGCTTCAGATAATATTTGTAATTCTTTTAGGCTATGTCACATTTTTAAAGCATTTCCTATCTTCTGGATTATCAACTTCCACAATCTAAAGGATCACCAGTTGAAATATATATTATTGATTCAGAAAAATTACTTTACTTCTAATGACAAGGAGCTCCTTCTCTCTATTAACTGGGATATTATATAAAATTTTGACTCCCAAAAGAGGCATCCAACTTCAAGGAGCAAGTTAGGATCAAGAATATTGGTAAGGGATAGAAGTGAAGTAGCTAAAAAATTTAGTCCACCAATTTTTCTGATATCCATTCTTTAGAAGGAAAAAATGAAATATTTTTCAACATTTCTTTGAAGAAGGAGTCTCCAGGGTCATGAACTTAAAGGAAAGCATACACATCTCTGCCATGCCTGACACCTCAAGGAGGCCAAAAGCAATAAAATAAAGATTTGTATATTGTTCTAGATATGCTAAGATAATTCCTCTCTCTCTCTCTCTCTTCATTCTTATTGTAGAGCCAATACAACTCTCATTTTACCAAATTACAAGAGTTAATCAATCACATAATGCACTACATGAGGGCTTTTTGAATACAAGTAATAAAAGCTTTAATTAGTTTCTCCTAAAACTATCCATATTATAAAGTGAAATTATGTGATCAAACTGTGGCTCCCTCCACTGAAAGAAAAAGAATTACTTGTTGCAAAAATCAGGAAGGATCACCTTCAGATAGGGCATAAGGATCTTTTTTTTCTTAAGTCATATATATTTGGTCTTAGTGTCTAGGGTAACATCTCTCTCAGACAGGGCCATTCTGTAAAGAAGAAAAATCAAGTAAGCAAAGCTGTCATTCTGGCCTCTAGCCAAACATTCTATCTTGTGTCCTTTCCTCCAATTGTGTGTGGATATTCACTTTCACCTGTCTCAACAAAAGCTGATCCTAAAGTCAGGTAATATGTCAGGGTATCACTGAAATATCAGAATGAGCTTAATTCCATAGTTAAATTCTTCCAGTTGCATTTGCATTTTAATTATTTTTATCTTTAAAGTTTTTCAAAATATAGCTATCAATTTCAAGTACTAATTTTAGTCAACAGAAACTGCACAGCCAAAACTTCCTGAATCAAGGTAAGCAAGAAGAATGTCAGAAAAAAAGAAAGACATGAATTTTGGATGCTATATATTATTGATATACTATTTATCACAAAACAAATTATACATATTTTTGATATTTCACTTTTTCTCCATAAAATAGGATAACTCAGGTTTCTTTCACAGAATTTTGTAATAAATGATCAATATGTTAGAAAATTCAGGAACTGCAGAAAATGTATCCCTTCCACGTTTATGTTTTCTTTTGTATCCCTCCATGTCAATCTTTTCTTCCTTTTTATTACATTTCTCCTCTCTAGCTAAGAATCTGCTTTCCACTATTATGATTATTTTTATTTACTTTTTATTGATATATAATAAATGTACATATCTTGGGGTACATGTAATAATTTGATATGCTCATATAATGTGAAAAGATCAAATCAGGGTATTGGAATATCCATCGCCTTAAAAAATTGTCTTTTCTTTATGCTGAAAACATTTGCATTATTTTCTTCTAGCAGTTTTGAAATGTTCAATAGCTTAATATTAACTATGGTCACTTTATTGATTAATTGAACACCAATAATGGATACAAACACACAGAAGAATTCAGTTGCCTTTAATAAATGAAATATTAAACTTTTGCATCCAAATTGCAGAAAGTACTCCTACACAAAGAAAAATAAGAGAACTAAACTGCACTGAGAAAAAACACACCTACATTATTACACCTTTATGGTTCTTTTAAATATAATTTTCTTCCTTAACTCTCTGCCTAGATAGCACATTTTTGTTATTCCTTGCTTTAAATAAGTACTCTGTCAAATCTCTGAATTCTCTGTCTTATTAAAAATGTTAAAGAAAAATGTCATGTAGAAAAATTAACATGCTCATGAAAGCAAATGTTAACATTATATTGGGATTAAGACAATGCTGTCAAGTTTCAAGCTGTCTTGTCATTGATTGTTAAAGATTTAAAATAAGAACTCTTGATATGTATAGAAAATGCTAAGTGAGAATGTATAGTTTTATTTCCACTCCTCTTGACTTCAGTAATGTAGAAATGAGGTGTTTATTTTACCCAGAATCTTAAAAAAAAAATGGTGAGTGAGGTAGAGGAACTTTTGAAACAAAGACAAGGACAGTAATGAAAAAGTCTGTTATTATCCTTTCATTATGTATGTATGTGTGTAATTTAAATGTAATGAGCAGAGGTAATATGCTGTAGTGATTAAAAGCACAGATTCTAAGATCAGTCAGGTTAGATTGCAATCCATTTCCCTCACTTCCCACTTACATCATACTGAGCAAATTATTTAACGTCTGTAGGGTTCAGGTTTTTTAATCTGTTAAATGGATATACTAGTAGGCGCTAACTCAGACAGTAATGTGCCAGTAGGTATTTAGCCTTGATTTATAGTTTTATTAATTATTTTCTAGCAAAAGAATCCTGGAATATAATATAATAATTTAAGTATATCAAGTTATAACAGAGCAAATGTTTTGAATCCTTAACAATAATGAAAGGGTTTCTAATACCTTTATTATCTCAAGCCTCACAAAAGAAGCAACCTGATTACTTTCCCTCAAATCTCACGGAAGAAACAGAAGCTATCAGAAAGAAATTTCATCATTTTTCCACCCCCAAATTTAAATATGTTCCTGCATTAATATCCATATTGCCATCTTCTATTCTGTTTCAACAAAAGCATACATCTGTCCATGGCCAGCCACTCGACTTCTGCTCTGAATTAAATTCCCTCATACTTTCTGTAAGGGCCATGTAACGTCAATCATCCATCTCTCTCTTGTATGATTAATCTCTTCCCTTCTATGTATCATTTCAATCAGGACACAACCATGTTTTAGTACATTTTATATTCAACTAAAATAAATAGAAAACACAGATGTTACTTTTTCCTATCCTAATTTTTTTTTTTTTTGGAATTTTAAGATTTTATGGTAAAGCTAAAAAGACAAGCAATGATTAGCAAGAATTAAGTGTAGTTGCTGCATCTGGAGAGGAGGAAGGGAGACACAGGAAGGGCTTCAAAAGAGATGGGGATGTTCTGTTCTTAAAGCTGGTTTACTACCCTATTTCTATGCTACCATTAGTAGCTAAACCTCTTGAAAATGTCACCTGCTTTCCAGTAGAATACTACTCAGGCTTAAAAAAGAGGAAAACTCTTGTCATTTGTGACATGTATGAAATTAGAAAACCTGCTGCTAAATGAAATAAGTCAGGAACAGAAAGACAAACACCTAATGTTTTCACTTACATGTAACATCTAAAACAATTGAACTCAGAGGCAGAGAGTTGTGGTAATAGAAGCTGGGGCAGGGAAAATGAGAAGATCATGGCCAAAGGGTACAAAATCACATGGGAATCGTAAGATTTTTTTAAATTATTTTGCACAACATGGCTAATAATAGTGTATTGCATATTTGTAAATTACTAAGAGTAAATTTAAAATGTTCTCAAAAAATAAGTATTTGAAGTCATGGATATATTAATTAGATTAATGTAATTATTAATATTTCACATTTTATTCTTAAATCATAACATCACTTTGTACTCCATAAATATATACAATTATAAATTCTCAATTTAAAATGAAATATTTTTTAAATGTCACCTGCTTTCCTTTTGATTTCTCACTTCCATTTTACTAATTTGAGCCAGTGCAATCTGGTTTCTCACCCCACTAATCCACTGACGCTGCCACTGTCAACGTCATTGCTGAGTTTTGTGTTGCCAAATCCAGTGGGCACTTCCTTCATTCATCTACTTCACCTTTCAGCCTCATTTAATATGATAGACTATTCCCTCCATCTTGAGACCATATCACCTCTTCCCTTCACAGATATTGTGTTTTCATTTTTCTTCTACCTCACCTTCCTTTGCACATTCTCTAATAACTGACCTCTAAGGGTAAGGGAATCTCAGAGCTGACTTCTACCATTTTTAATCTATACAACCTACCTCCAAGATTCCTTTACCCATCCCCAAGACTGAAAATATCCTACATTAATTAAGCTAATATATCACAAATTCATATTAAGCCCAGACCTCTGCTCAGTGTTCAAGACTCATTTCCAAGAGCATATGTGAAATCCCCAGTTGAATATTTCAGATATTTTTCAATTTTAATAAATCTAAAATGCAACCCTTAATGTATCCTCCCATGGCAACCCGGTCCCCCTATCTTCTCCATCAAATAATTGGCACCATCATCATCCAAATATCACAAGCGAAGAAAATGTAATGACTGCCCTTAATTGTTCCCCTTTCCTTGGCTCCTATTTCCCACAAATCAGCAAGTTCTCTTGATTTTATCTCTTAAATATCTCTGTACTTCCTATCAATGAAAATTATTAGGAGAGAGCTTTCACTGTATCAGTTCAATCTTCTTAAAGCTGTTTGAGTTTTCAGTTGAAGATGATAGACTAAGGATTCCTTATTGTGTTCCCAATCCTGTGAAACCCACTAAAAACAACCAAAAGAATGCAAGGAGAAAAATCTTGATCATCAATTAAATTAGAAAACTGAGCTATGTAGGCCAAAATGGTCAGCCGCAGACCTGCGTTACTTGTAGTTAAATGATTACAAGCTTGCTTTGCATTTTATACACTGAGACTTGTGCCACGGATCAAATGTTGAATTAAGAAAACTCCAAACTATGGTGCAGTAAAATAAAAGCAGACATCAAGTGGTAACAGGAAGCCTATAGTAAAGACCATCTGAGAGCGCTTTAAAACCTCGCAGTGCTGCGGTGTGGTTGCAAGGCAGCAAAGAATGCTTCGGTCCCAGGATCTCTTCCCAACATAGGGTCTGCATGAGGGTCATGTAAAGGGGGCCTATGCCAGAACTCAGGGAAGGAATGCAACCACTGCTCACAAGACTCAGGAGGGTCTTTGCAGATGGGAGCATGCAGGACAGGAAAGTCTTGCAGAGCAGAGATAACTGGAATGCCACAGGCTCTGCCTATATTCTCAGAATATGGAGTAATTCTGATTGCTCTGTGTCCACGATGCTCTGAAGATAAAAGCCCCTTGATGCACTGTGTGTGTTGAGACCTTATGGCGCTTTATCTACTGTGCCTCTTTGCTGATGCACCTGTATAAACAATGGGTGGTAAAAACTCTGTGTCCTAAGTTAGCATTTCTTAGACGAACCATATTTGCTATTGTTGCTGCAGACACATGCTCTTCCCCCAGCTATCTTCCTTCTCACCTCCCCTCCCCATGGCTTGCAAAATTAACAAGATAATGCATTTAATAAAAGCTTGTGGATCCCAGAGCTCAGTGGGCAGGAATGTGTTGGCCCCCTGGACGCATACTGTGAAAATTCTACTCTTATCTTATTTCTTTTCTCCCTCCCTCGTCACCACCAGGACTCAGGGCACCCATGTACAGGGTTTGGCTGGATTCCAACAGAGGTATATTTGTAATACTGGAAAATCTAGACCAAAACAAGGTGAGATGTTAAGAAAAGGCACATACAGTCGTAAGTCTTAAACAAAGAAACACTTGTCTAAAATAAAATAATTCTTTTCTAAGTTCACAATAAGATCTAGGAGATGGGTGGGAAACAAAACTAATGGGGAGTGTAAACAGGACCACAGGGAACAGAATGGATATCCACATTCATAAACCATTTCTCTGGTCTACACCCTAGACTATTCATGGATGGATAAAATGGAGGAAACACAGTTATTACAGACCAGCAGATCTCAGTAGGAGAGTTGTGATATAAAGGACATTAATATGTCATAAACTGCTAAGACACTGAAAGCTGAGATCCCAAGAGTCCTGAAGCAGAGGAAATAACAAGCTTTCTAAGAGGGTTTTTAAGATGAGAAACCTAAATCAAACCTACAGTGTCCCAACACACATCACCTATACCTCTGCCGAGTTATCCAACTATATCCTTCAAATAATTCGATCCATTAAAAGCAGAACAAAAATAAAATAAAATATGAATAGATACAAAAAATGTAGAAAGTTGTCTTAGTTCATTTAGGCTGTTCTAACCAAACACTTTGACTGATAATTTATAAACAACAGAAATAGACTGCTCATAGGCCTGGAGTCTGGGAAGTCCAAGATCAAGGTACCAGCAAGTTCAGTGTCCGATGAGAGTTCATTTGTCATAGCTAGCACCTTCTTGCTCTGTTCTTATGTAGCAGAAGGGGCAAACAAGCTTCCTCTGACCTCTTTCATAAGGGCACTAATCTCATCCATGAGGTCTCTACTCTTATGATCTAACCACTTCCTAAAGGGTCTACCTTGCATTAGTCTCCAACTATGAATATTAGGGGAACACAAACACTCAGACCATAGTAGGAGAGAAAATTAAAATCGGGCAGATGAAGAAAATACATTGCAAGAATAATTACCCAACAGATTAGCAGTTCAAACAAATAATTCTTCATGGTCTCAAATGAATTTCAGATAATATTACTTGCATTTAAAAGAAGAGCTCACAAAAGAGACAACTAGCTCAAGGAAGAGTTGATAAGACAGCAGAAAAGGAAACATGAGCTAATTGAGTGAAGAAATAAAATCAAAAAGAATACACAAAGAAAAAACATATATTAAAGGCAACTAGAAATACATATAGCAATCGGACTATAGTTAACAAAACTGTATTGCATACTTCAAATTTGCTCAGAGAGTAGATCTTAATTGTCCTCACCACAAAAAAAAAATAAAAATAGAATTATTTAAATTTCATTCAAGTACATGTTGACAGCATAGAAAAATTATAAATATGAAAAAATAAACAATAGGAGTAGTTATAGCAAAGATGGTAGATCAAATGCCATACACAGAGATCCATCACACATATAATTAATAATGAATACTCACACATTCAATTATAATGAATGGAAATGAACATACCATGTAAAGACAACAAAAATGTTTTCATTTCAAACTATAGAAAAAAATTTAATCTGAATATCTAAAGAACATTCTATTTCCCAAGTGTCTCAGAAAATAAATATTTTATATAAATTTTATTGCACTTTAGGTTCTGGGGTACATGTGAAGAACATTCAGGATTACTGCATAGGAACACACATGGCAATGTGATTTGTTCCCTCTATATCCATCACCTATATCTGGCATTTCTCCCCATGTTATCCCTCCCCGACTACCTACCCCACACTGTCCCTACACTAGTCACCCCCCAACAGACCCCAGTGTGTGATGCTCCCATCATTGTATCCATGTGTTCTCATTGTTCAACACCCACCTATGAGTGAGAACATGCTGTGTTTAATTTTCTGTTCCTGTGTCAGTTGGCTGAGAATGATGGTTTCCAGATTCATCCATGTCCCTACAAAGGACACAAACTCATTGTTTTCCATGGTTGCATAGTATTCCAGGGTATATATGTGTCACATTTTTCCTGTCCAGTCTATCATGGATGGGCATTTGGGTTGGTTCCAGGTCTTTGCTATTGTAAACAGTGCCACAGTGAACATACATAAGCATGTGTCTTTATAATAGAATGATTTATAACCCTTTGGATATATATCCAGTAATGGGAATGCTGGGTCAAATGGAATTTCTATTTCTAGGTCCTTGAGGAATCGCCACACTGTCTTCCACAACAGTTGAATTAATTGACACTCCCACCAACAGTGTAAAAATGTTCCTATTTCTCCACATCCTCTCTAGCATCTGTTGTCTCCAGATTTTTTAATGATCACCATTCTAACTGGCATGAGATCGTATCTCAAAGCAGTTTTGATTTGAATTTCTCTAACGACCAGTGATGATGAGCATTTTTTCATATGTTTGTTGGCCTCATGTATGTCTTCTTTTGAAAACTGTCTGTTCGTATCCTTCGCCCACTTTTGAATGGGTTTGTTTGTTTTTTTCTTGTAAATCTGTTTTAGTTCCTTGTAGATTCTGGATATTAGCCTTTTGTCAGATGGGTAGATTCCAAAAATTTTTTCCCATTCTGTTGGTTTCTGGTTCACTCTAATGATTGTTTCTTTTGCTGTACGGAAGCTCTGGAGTTTAATTAGATCCCATTTGTCTATTTTGGCTTTTGTTGCCAGTGCTTTTGGTGTTTTAATCATGAAGTCTTTGCCTGTGCCTATGTCCAGAATGGTTTTGCCTAGGTTTTTTCCTAGGGTTTTTATGGTGTTAGGTCTTATGGTTAAGGCTTTAATCCATCTGGAGTTAATTTTAGTGTAAGGTGTCAGGAAGGGGTCCAGTTTCTGCTTTCTGCACAAGGCTAGCCAGTTTTCCCAACACTGTTTATTAAGCAGGAAATCCTTTCCCCATTGCTTGTTTTTGTGAGGTTTGTCAAAGATCAGATGGTTGTAGATGTATGGCATTGCCTCCAAGGCCTCTGTTCTGTTCCATTGGTCTGTATCTCTGTTTTGGTACCAGTACCATGCTGTTTCGATTACTGTAGCCTTGTAGTATAGTTTGAAGTCAGGCAGCATAGTGCCTCCTGCTTTGTTCTTTTTGCTTAGAATTGACTTAGCTATGTGGACTCTCTTTTGGTTCCATGTGAAGTTTAAGGTGGTTTTTTCCAGTTCTGTGAAGAGGGTCATAGGTAGCTTGATGGGGATATCATTGAATTTATAAATTACTTTGGGCAATATGGTCATTTTCACAATGTTGATTCTTCCTAACCATGAGCATGGAATGTTTCTCCATCTGTTTGTGTCCTCTATTATTTCCCTGAGCAGTGCTTTGTAGTTCTCCTTGAAGAGGTCCTTTACATCCTTTATTAGTTGTATTCCTAGGTATTTTATTCTCTTTGTAGCAATTGTGAATAGTAGTTCATTCTTGATTTGGCTCTCTTTAAGTCTGTTATTGATGTATAGGAAAGCTTGTGATTTCTACACATTGATTTTGTATGCTGATACTTTCTGAAGTTGCTTATCGGTTTCAGGAGATTTTGGGCTGAGACGATGGGGTCTTCTAAATATACAATCATATCATCTGCAAATAGAGACAATTTGACTTCCTCCTTTCCTAATTCAATATGCTTTATTTCTTTTTCTTTCCTGATTGCTCTGGCTAGAACTTTCAATACTACATTGAGTAGGAGTGGTGAGAGAGGTCATCCTTGTCTACTGCCAGAATTCAAAGGGAATGCTTCTAGTTTTTGCCCAGTCAGTATGATATTGACTGTGGGTTTGTCATAAATAGCTTTTATTATTTTGAGATACGTTCCGTTGATACCTAGTTTACTGAGAGTTTTTAGCATAAAGGGATGTTGAATTTTGTTGAAGGCCCTCTCTGTATCTATTGAGATAATCGTGTGGTTTCTGTCTTTGGTTCTGTTTATGTGGTGAATTACATTTACAATGACTTTCTGTATGTTGAACCAGTCTTGCATCCCCGGGATGAAGCCTACTTGATCGTGATGGATGAGCTTTTTGATGTGCTTTGCAATCAGTTTGCCAGTATTTTGTTGAAGATTTTTACATCTATGTTCATCATGGATATTGGTCTGAGGTTTTCTTTTCTTGTTGAGTCTCTGCTGGGTTTTGGTATCAGGATTATGTTGGTCTCACATAATGATTTGGGAAGGATTCCCTCCTTTTGGATTGTTTGAAATAGTTTCAGAAGGAGTGGTACCAGCTCCTGTTTGTATGTCTGGTGGAATTCAGCTGTGAATCCATCTGGACCTGGATATTTTTTAGTTGGGAGGCTATTAACTGCTGCCTCAACTTCAGCTCTTGTTATTGGTCTATTCAGGGTTTTGACTTCTTCTTGGTTTAGGCTTGGGAGGGTGCAAGTGTCCAGGAATTTACCCATTTCTTCCAAGTTTACTGGTTTATGTGCATAGAGTTGTTTGTAGCAATCTCTGATGGTAGTTTGTATTTCTGTGGAATCAGTGGTGATGTCCCTTTATCGTTTTTTATTGCATCTATTTGATTCCTCTCTCTTTTCTTTTTTATTAATCTGGCTAGTGGTCTGTCTATTTTGTTGATCTTTTCAAAAAACCAGCTCCTGGATTTATTAATTTTTTGAAGGGCTTTTTGTGTCTCTATTGAAAAACATATTTTTTAAATGATAGACACCACAATATAGCTGGGTCAACTTAAACGAAGAAAAAGCTTTGTTGAAGAAAAAAGTATAGCCACCTCAAATAAAAAGGAAGCCATGTACAGAGGGAAATGTCAGATTACTTTAGACTTCTCTGTGACTACTCCCCATGCCAAGACTCAGGAAGACATATAAGCAAGATTATAAATAAATAAATAACATCACCCAATCATTTAATTCAACCGAGTTATCCTTCAAGTATGACACCAATAGACATACATTACCAAAAATAGGAAATTCATGAGAGTAAGACTGACATCAGATTTGTCATTGGCAATGCTAAGTCCAAGAAAAAGAAGCAATAGCTTGAAAAGTTATCAGGAATGATAATTGACATTGATTAATTCTAAATTAGATTAGTAAAATATAGGTAGAAATACAAGTGAGCTTTTACCAGGTAATGTTGTGTTACAAACAACCCCAAACATCTGGAATTTTTTAAACTGGTTGTTCACTACAGATAGCTTGAGCAGTACTGATACATAATTGTCTACCAAATATAAGATACACACAAATATTTACAAACATAAAGTATCTCTAGAAATATTTATAAGAACCTGGTAAATAGTGCTTGCTTCTGTCTTCCTATTACTCACCTCCACACCTAGCTTCCCAGAAATGACACTATAACTTTGAGTTCTCGATTTCTAGAGTTTTATTTTGTGTGTGTATGTGTGAGTATGTGTGAGTGTGTGTATGTGTGTGTGTGTCTGTGTCATTGTTGTTGAGTGGGAGATGGGAAAGAATTTGTTAACAACCTTTGAAAGTTTCAAACCTGAAATAGAAAATTGGCATTGAGTGACCCAGCAGAAAAATTCACATGAAGTCCCTTTTTGAGAGGAGGAGCTGTTTTGTCTGAGAGAGAAAGAGGTAGATGTTGTGCAGTGTCTGAGGGAGGGCATGGCTTCAGCTCAGACTGTGGCAAGCTTCCTTAACTGGGAAGTGTAGAGAGGAACTTAGCAACTTACGTCCCCCTGGGTCATGGCAAGAACTCTGATGGTCACAGATGCATGAATGCCTCCATGGGCTGCAAACTATAAATCATGGTCTTGTGCCCTCCAGTGACATTCCTATGGCTGAAGCTGAGAACATGGTCTCCCTGCAGCGACACATGTGCCAAGCACATGGTGATAGACCAGGCATTGAATAACCCAAGAAGCCAAGGCATCATGGCCAACAAAAACAGAAGACCATGCCCCTTAGCCTTTTTTCTTAAACTGAGTAAACTCTGGAACTTCTTTCTATATAATGGAGGAGTGATGTCTCAAATTTTATTGATATTAAAGACATAGCCAAACTTGGCATGTGAGTATTAAGATTTAGTTTCATTTAGACAAATGTAAAGTATGACATATGACACTGTTAGTATCATGAAAAGATAGACTAAATTTTTATTTGTTAGACATAATACAAAATAAATTATTTAATCCTAAAGCTCTATGAGATAATCATAATCATTATCCCTATTTCATAGATTAGCAAACAGATGCTTAGAGAAATTTGCCCAAAAATTTGCTGCTAGATGCTAATGAAACTAGTAGAATGTATTAATTGTCAAATCTACTGATAATTTTGGGGAAATCAGCACAGTAGAATGAAAATAAATGGAGTTCAGGGTCAGACAAAATGGCTTATAAATATTAAATTCTGCTGATACTACTAAACATCTGGTACTTAGCAAAAATCTGTATTATGTCCATTCTCACACTGCTAAAAGTATATACCCAAGACTGGGTAATTTATAAAGGAAAGAAGTTTAATTGGCTCACAGTTCTGCAGGGCTTAGGAGGCCTCAGGAAACTTACAATCATGATGGAAGGGGAAGCAAACACATCATTCTTCACATAGTGGCAGCAAGGAGAATTGCTGAGCATAAGAGGGGAAAGTCCCTCATAAAACCACTGGGTCTTATGAAAACTCACTTACTATCATGAGAACAGCAGCATGGAAGTAACCACCCCATGATTCAATAACTTCCCACTAGGTACCTCTCATGACATGTGGGGATTATAGGAACTACCATCCAAGATGAGATTTGGGTGGGGATACTGCCAAACCATATCATTCCACCCCTGGTCCCTCCTACATCTCATGTCCTCACATTTCAAAACACAATCATGCCTTCCCAACAGCCCCACAGAGTCTTAGCTTATTTCAGCATTCACCCAAAAGTCTAAGTCTCATCTGAGAGAAGGCAAGTCTCTTCCACCTATGAGCCTATAAAATTAAAAGAAACTTAGTTATTTTCTAGATGCCTTGGGGTACAGGAATTGGGTAAATATACTCATTCCAAATGAGAGACATTGATCAAAACAAAGGGGCTACAGTCCTTTGTTTTGCAAGTCCTTGCTCATGCAAGTCCAAAATCTAATAGGGCAGTCATTAAACCTTTAAGTTCCAAAATGATCCCCCTTGACTCCATGCTTCACATCCAGGTAACAGTAATGCAAGAGGTAAGTTCTCATGGCCTTGGACAGCTCTGTGCCTGTGACTTTGCAGGGTACAGATTCCCTCCTGGCTGCTTTCATGGGCTGGCCTTGAGTGTCTGCGGCTTTTTCAGGCACATGGTGCAAGCTGTCAGTGGATCTACCATTCTGAGGTATGGAAGACAATGGCCCTCTTCTCATAGCTTCTCTAGGCAGTGCCCCAGTGGGGACTGAGTGGGGGCTCCAACCCCACATTTCCTTCCTGCTCTGCCCTAGCAGAGGTTCTTCATGTGGGCTCCACTCCTGCAGCAAACTTCTGCATGGACATTCAGGCATTTCTATAAATCCTCTGAAATCTACTCAGAGGTTCCCAAACCTCAATTCTTGACTTCTGTGCACCCACAGACCTAACACCACATGGAAGCTGCCAAGGCTTGGGGTTTGCACCCTCTGAAGCAATGACTTGAGCTGTACATTGGCCCCTTATAGCCACGGCTGGAGCTGGAGCAGCTTAGATGCAGAGCACCACATCCAGAGGTTTCATAGAGCAGGAGGTCCCTGGGCTTTGGCCTGTTAAACCATTTTTCCTCCTAGGCCTCTAGGCCTCCGATAGGAAGGACTGCCATGAAGGTCTCTGACATGGACTGAAGACATTTTCCCCATTGTCTTGGTGATTAACATTTGGCTTCTAATTACTTATGCAAATTTCTGCAACTAGCTTAAATTTCTCCCCAGAAAATGGGGTTTTCTTTTCTATCACATTGTCAGCCTGCAAATTTTTCAGACTTTTATACTCTGATTCTTTTTTAATCCTTTGCTGCTTAGAAATTTCTTCTGCCAGATACCTAAATCATCTCTCTCAAGTTCACAGTTCCACAGATCTCTAGGGCAGGGCAAAATGCCACCAGCATCTTTACATACTAGTTACTTTTACTCTAGTTCTCAACAAGTTCTTCATCTCTCAGACCACATCAGCCTGGATTTCATTGTCCATATCACTGTCAGCATTTTGGTCAAAGCCATTCAACAAGTCTCTAGGAAGTTCCAAACTTTCCCACAATTTCATGTCTTCTTCTAAGCCCTCCAAACTGTTTCAACCTCTGCCTGTTACCCAGTTTCAAAGTTGCTTCCACACTTTCAGGTATCCTTATAGCAGCATCCACTCTACTGGTACCAAGTTACTGTACTAGTCCATTCTTACCCTGCCATAAGGACATACCCAAGACTGAGCATCTTATCAAGGAAAAAGTTTAATTTACTCACAGTTCTTCAGGGTTGGGGAAGGCTCAGGGAATTTACAATCATGGTGGAAGGGGAAGCAAACACATTCTTCACATGGTGGCAACAAGGAGAAGTGCTGAGCAAAAGGGGAAAATTCCCTTATAAAACCGTGAGGTCTCTTGAGAACTCAATTACTATCTGAGAACAGCAGCATGGGGTAACCACCCCATAATTTAATTACCTCCCACAGGGTCTCTCCCATGACATGCAGGGAATTATAAAAACTACAAGATAAGATTTGGGTGGGGACACAGCCAAACCATATCAACATCTAAAATATTAATTTCCAATTTTCTTTCCATTCCTCTCTTTTTTGTTGATATATAAACCTAGAAAAAAATCAATAAAAATTCACATATGTTTGGAAGTCACAATAAAAACTCACATATATTTTTGCCATAACATGTGCTGCAAATGGGGTTTGGAAATGAGAGAAAAAGATGTCTTAAATATCACTCACTTAGGAAAATTAAACTTTACCTTACCTTTTATCTGTGAGCAATTCCCAGTCAGTCTTGAATGCATTAACCTTCAACTAAGAGCACCTGTCAATGTTTCTGGCTCTCTGAAGGCATGTAATTACCTGCAGTGGCTGTAGGTAATTTTCTCATGCTTCAGAAACAGTGAAAACCAAGGGAAATAACAGGGGCTTTGGAGTTGAACAAAACAGAGCCTCTGTCCTGGTTTCTCTGCATACCTGCCACATAACAGTGAAAAAAAAATCACCTTTCAAAGCTTCAGTTGTTTTACTCTATTGTCTTCATAGAATTGTGTGAGAATAAAGTAAGATAAAACATGTAAAGCATCCTGTGGAACACTTAGGGCACTGCAAGTGCTCAATAGCTCAGTAGGGGATTATTATTTCATTTTAGTTTGCTCTTCTCTGTCAGATAAAGATGATGCTTTCTTATAACTCAAAGAGTTGAGAGGTACTTTTAAAGGGCTATTGATGCAGCAGAGAAAGATTTCTTGATTAATGAATATGACCATTTTCTTATGAATCATCCACTGCATTAGGTAATTCGCATTTTTATTCCCGTAAGGCGCCTTTGTGTGCTTCAGTTCAATAACTATTTCCTGGGCATTTACTGGCCCCATACTAGGTTCTAGGGATTTTAAATGGCTAGAAGTCACCCTTCTCTCAAGGAGAGGATTTCTGAGTAATAAGGAACTCAGCCTGATCATAAATTTCATAACGACACACGAGGTCTTAACTTTGTAACTTTTATGGCACCTGAACTGAGCTTATATTTAATGCAATGTTGCTGAATTTAACTGAATTTCTTCCAGGGTTCTATTTCCCCATAACTTAAATTCAAATTTCTTCTACAATATAATATAATCCTTCCTAGTCCTATTGGGTTTATAAAGATGTCTGGAACAGTTCCAGAGGTGTTTTTCTTCTTTTTATTGTTTAAGCTTCTGCCACGTTTGTAGTTTTTTATGTGCTATCCATGACCCTACAAATTCTATCATCTGTTAAATCCTTGTGTATTCTATAGAATTTATCTTGGCATAGCCTTATATTAACAATCAAAAAGGTAAGGTTAAAAACAGAAGGAGGTAGAAGAAGGGGGTGAGAATCACAATAAGGAGATACAGAAAACAACTTCTTGGAAGAACTATCAGTGAAGACATAATTATTATACATTAACAGCTGACAGCTAGCATTAGTCCAAAGAAGCTGTCCGTATTCTGTAAGTACTTGAAAAATGTGATATTCATTTACAAATTTGTGACAGCTCTTTAGATAAAGTATGTATAATAATTTTGCAGCAATCCATTATCTAACTGAACATGTTTCATTTGAGTTACAAAATATTAGGAATAATTTTTCCAAATCCTAAATGTGCTTTCCTTCAAATATATGACATACATTTAAAGGATCATTTAAAATATTGACATGAGTCCAAAATTTCCTCCTTTCCTTCTTTGTTTCTTCTCTGTTCTATCTATAGGTCTCTGAACAGTGTTTCTGGCTTGATCAATTGAACCTTGGTAATTATTTTGAAAAATACATTTAGTCTTCAGGAAGGAACATATACCATTATCCTGCCCAAGCTGAGGCTATCTGAATGTGCTAAGAAATTCTGACGAGGAAATGCTGCAGACCTAGACTGATTAAGGGAAAGTCACTGATGAAAAGACCCTGCTAGACAATACAATGAGAAAGCCTATTGCATATACTCCAGAATAAATTCTCAAGGTTTTTTAAAGAATCCATATGTGGCTAAAATTGTTTCGGGGTTTTTAAATAAGATAACCCCAGCCAGCTTGCTCAAGCGCATGTTGTCCAGGGTGGCTTCTTATTAGCTGCCAGGTAATCAGTTTATCCCACTTTGACTCCAAAAAATGCAGAAACTAACTCTACTCATCCCAGAATTCCTATAGTTTATTTTCTTTTGTTTTTCTTTACCTATATTCCTATAAATCTTGTTCCTTGATGACAGTACAATCATCCCTGTCATGGGATATTGATTCTAGTAGCCCCCACTCCATGGATACCAAAATTCAAAGAGGCTTAAGTTCCTTACATAAAATGGTGTAGCATTTGCCTGTAAGTTACACACATCCTCCTGTATACTCTAAATCTTATCTCTAGATTACTTATGATACCTAATATGATGAAAATGCTATAAAATAGTTGTTTTACTATATTGTTTAGGGAATAATAACAAGGAAAAATGTCTGTACATGTTCGGAACAAACATAATCTTTTTTCAAATATTTTTTATCCATGGTCAGTTAAATTCACAGACACAGAATTTACAGATACAGGGAGCTGACTTTATACCAGTTATCTCCTTTAAATGTGAGTAAGATATTTTTCTTGCAGTTAACTAACTAAAATGCCTAAGCTGTTACTCAACAGTCTCAACACAAGTAAGTAGCCCCATTGTAAGGGTAAGTCTAAAAGGATTTTCTCAAAAGCCATAAAATAATAATTTAGAGTCACATGATTAATGGCAGTAATAGACTGGACTCCTGAAAACTATGGAGCAAATTAATAAGGACTCATTATTTCACTTTCTGGTTCTACTTGGCCTTTTGATTGAAAACAAACTCTACCAGAAAGAAAAATGAAAACTAGTATCAAGAAAGCAGAATGAGTCATCATAAGAGGACATCCAGTAAGAGGGATCTTCTTATGTTCAACTAAACACTCATACTCATAAGACTATCATAGGCACCACTTGGCCTTAGCTGACTCTGAGAGACATAGGACAGGAGTCACAGTTTGCCAGCACAGAAGTGTAGCATCAGGATTCAAGTGAAGTCCTTGCAGCAGTGTATGCAATGGTCTACACAGACACCCAGTATCTATTCTCTTTGCTCCCTAACCTCACCCCTGTAAAAGAAAAATAGCACTGGTTTTAAGTTCAAAGGCATATGTGCCAGTTTGTCATATAGGTAAACTCGTGTCATGGGGGATTGCTGTACAGATTATTTCATCTTTCAGGTATTAATCCCAGCACCCATTAGTTATTTTTCCTAATTCTCTCCCTCCTTCCACCCTTCACTTTATATTAGGCCCCAGTGTGTGTTACTCCCTTCCATGTGTCCATGTGTTCCCATCATTTAACTTCCACTTACAAGTGAGAACATGTGGTATGTGGTTTTCTATTCCTGCACTAGTTTGCAGGGGATAATGGCCTCCGGTTCCATCCATGTCCCTGCAAAGAACATTATCTCATTCCTTCTTATGACTGTATATTATTCCATGGTGTATATGTGCCACATTTTCTTTATCCAGTCTATCATTGATGGGCATTTAGGTTGATTCCATGTTTTTGCTATGTGAATAGTGCTGCAATGAACATATGCATGCATGTGTCTTTATAACAGAACAATTTCTGTATATACCCAGAAATGAGATTGCTGGGCCAAATGGAATTTCTGTGTTTAGGTCTTTGAGAAATCACCACACTGTCTTTCAAAATGGTTGAACTAATTTACACCCTCAGCAACAGTGTATAAGCATTCCTTTTTCTCCACAACCTCACCAGCATCTGTTATTTTTTGACTTTTTCATAATAGTCATTCTGACTACTGTGGGATGGTATCTTATGTGGTTTTGATTTTCATTTCTCTAATGATCAGTGATGCTGAGCTTTTGTCATGTGATTATTGGTCATATATATGTTTTCTTTTGAGAAGTATCTGTTCATGTCATTTGTCCACTTTTTAATGAGGTTGTTTGTTGTAAATTTAAGTTCCTTATAGATGCTGGATATGTGACCTTTGTCAGATACCTAGTTTGAAAAAATTATCTTCTGTTCTGTAGGTTGTCTGCTCACTCTGTTGATAGTTTCCTTTGCTTTGCCAAAGCTCTTTAGTTTAATTAGATCCCATTTATCAATTTTTGCTTTTGTCACAATTGTTTTTAACCCCTCTATCATGAAATCTTTGTCCATGCCTGTGTCCTGAATGGTATTGCCTAGGTTTCCTTCTAGGGTTTTTATAGTTTTAGGTTTTACATTTAAGTCTTTAATCCATCTTACATTAATTTTTACACATGATATAAGGAAGGTGTTCAGTTTTAATCTTCTGCATATGACTAGCCAATCATCCCAGCACCAGCACCATTTATGGAAAAGGAAATCATTTCCCCATTGCTTTTGTCAGGTTTGTCAAAGATCAGATAGTTATAGATGTGCCGCCTCATTTCTGGATCTCTAGTCTGTTCTATTGGTCTATTTTTGTACTAGTACCATGCTGTTCTGGTTACTGTAGACCTGTAGCATAGTTTGAAGTTGGGTAGCACTATGCCTCCAGCTTTGTGCTTTTTGCTTAAGATTGCCTTTCCTATTTGGGCTCTTTTTTGGATCCATATAAATTGTAAAATAGTTTGTTCTAGCTCTGTGAAGAATCCCAATAGTAGTTTAAAGCATTAAATCTATAAATTACTTTGGGCAGTATGGCCATTTTAACAATGCTGATTCTTCCTATCCATAAGCATGGAATGTTTTTCCATTTGTTTATGTCATCTGTGATTTCTTTGAGAAATGTTTTGTACTTCTCCTTGTAGATATCTTTCACTTCCCAGTTAGCTCTATTCCAAAGTATTTTATTCTTTTTCTGGCAATTATGAAAAGGAGTGAGTTCCTGGTTTGGCTCTTGTCTCTTCTATTATCGGTGTATAGGAATAATAGTGATTTGAACATTGATTTTGTATCCTGAGGCTTTGCTGAAGTTGTTTATCAGCTTAAGAAGCTTTGGGGCTGGGACTGGGGTTTTCTAGATATAGGATCATGTTTTCTGCAAACAGTGAGAGTTTGACTTACTCTCTTCCTGTTTGGATGCCTCAAGGGTCTTTCTACCACAAACAATGCTTCCTAATAACAGAGTTGATATTTTATCTTTATTAGGCTTTCAGGAGTATTAAAAAAAACAGAAGTTTATCTGGGAATTAAATTCTCATGCAGAAGGGGAATGGTCATCTTTTACTCTGTTGTTTGTTTGTTTGTGACAGAATCTCTCTCTGTTGCCCAGGATAGAATACACTAACACCATCTTGCCTCACTGCAACCTCTGTCTCCCAGGTTCAAACGATTCTCCCACCACAGCCTCCTGAGTAGCTTGGATTACAGGCGCATGTCACCACATCTGGCTACTTTTTGTATTTTTAGTAGAAACGGGGTTTTGCCATGTTGGCCAGGCTGGTCTCGAACTCTTGACCTCAGGTGATCTGCCCCCCTTGGCTTCCCAAAGTGCTGGGATTCCAGGAATGAGCCATCACTTCTGGCTCTTTTAGGCTCTTTTATTCTTGATACATATAACAAAAATGTTGTATTTTACCTCTTTTCCTTTTCTCCAAAACCCTCTCCCTACTCTTCCACAAACACACATATTCATGGGAACACACACACACACACAAATACACACACTCATGCCTGCACATACAATCTGTCATATTTTCCTCCACCACTCAAAATTGCCTAAAAATCCTTCTTAGTAGAAGCTTTCTTTTTACAATTTCACTATTTTGCAGTTCTACTAAATTAAATGAGTATATGATACATGTTGCTGGTTTTGAACTTGTACTTAATTCTCTCAGTGTTCTGATTTCCTGTTTTCCATCCTTTATTTCTAATTCATTTCTCCCACCCTGGAAAGCAATCTTCTATAGACATATAAACTTGCATATTGATTATAGACTTTGTCCATTTGATCTGTATTTATCCAGCAAGTGCCCACAATGGTCAGTCCCTCTTCTACACACTAAATAAATACATACCCTTTCTGTTGGAGGTTGGCTGTTGGAGTATAATGAACCTAATTTCTTTCCAAAATTGTTTGATAAAAATTGTTATAAAATATTTATGACTGAGTAATAAAATGAAAAATGGAAACCATGAAAAAATGTACCCAAATGTGTTAAACATAAGGATTAATATAATTGCTATAATTATACCTCAAATTTAATTCTGAGTCTTCTAGAATGCAGCTTGAAAAAACAAATATAGTATCATAATGTACATTAAAAGAAAGATGCAAAACAGTTTTTTCTGAGAAAACAAAGTTTTGGTTATATTTTGTTTTGAGGTGGTTTTTTGTTAGTAAATTCTAAAATGAATTTCTTTCCAGAAGTTTTACATAGGTAATTCTGTTGCAAAAGTTAACTGTTAACATACATTTTCTCATATAGCAACAGAAGCAGAAATAGGTACCTTCAGTTGTTTCTTGAAACAATTTTTGAATAAGTTTAGCAATATATGAATGTACAAGTTAGCAAATTATGGTGATTCTATAAAGGCCTAAGTGACTATAGTACTCATATACAGTATTTCATTTCTAAATAGAGCCTAGAATAGGATCTTTTGGTCCTATTCTCCTTCAAAATCCTTCCCCAAATGAAATAATCCAAGCCAAATGAAGAGTAGGTTGTACAATATCATCTATATGTTTTGATAATGTGATGAGTACAGTGGGGTTGCTTACTGCTGCCTAAGAGGAGATCTGAATATTCTGGAAAGTAAGAGAACAGATGGTAGAGTTTACATTTTGCTAATTTAAAAAAAAATTAGCTAATGTTATCCCATAGAACAGCTGTATTGAAGGTGCAGCTCAGGAGTAACTCTATACGTGAACAAAATTTTCCTTTGGAAAAATTCTTGGCCTTGAGTCAGCACTTGATCAACAAGGTTTCTGAATAAAACCAAAAGACCAGCAACAAAGATCATGGGAGTTTATTTAACCAAGAAATGTTTTGATGTAGGATGCTACCACTCATGACCCCATAGACTGGAGCAAACTCCGGTTGTTTCCTTTTTAGCACCTGCAAGCCAGAATTAATTAGCTACAAAATGTACTCTCTGATCAGGAAACTAGTTTCTTTGCAAGGTAGAGGTATCCATTACTGACTTTTCATTTATTGAAGAACACGTGCCATAGGAAATATTGTTTGTTTGGTTTTCTTTTTTTAAAAAATATTGTAAAATTCTTTATGGCAGTAGTTGAATGACAAGGCCAATTATCTTTTGATTTTACGTCTGTCTCATGATAGTGAACAACATTGCCAGTATATAGGAGCATATGTCTCCTGTTCTGTAAGTATTGAGGGCATAAGTTCAGTTCATCTAAGAGGACTGTCAAACAATAAAGTTATAAAATAAAATTAAAGGACAAGGGTAGGGCTGATGGTCATTCTTCTTTGCCCTAATCCTTGTGGTGTTATAAAAGCACACATTTTACAACCTGCAACAATAATCAAGAATATATATCAAGGCCACAAATCTTGTCTCTTTATCAGTGCCAAACTGGGTGAAAAAATTACCCTATTCCTGTTACATGAGCCATGCATTTGGAATACAAAGAAATAATTTTGCATTAAAACATAGATTGCAATCACTCAGAAGGAAAGCTGGTTTTGTCTGGTGGATTTGAGAAAAATAAATCAAGAATAATGTGTAAAAAAAAAGATCTAGATTAACCACAGTTGATCTCCTCTATAGTGGTTAATTTACTCAGCAGTGTAATTCTCAGAAAGCCTTGAAACTGTTATTTTTATCGAAATGCATTTCTGTATTTTATTAGGTTAGTTACCTAACTTTAAAAGGTTAATAAAAATTATGATCTCTTAGGTAAAATTAAAGAAAAACACACATAGGATTTAAGAGGCTTGCCCATACAAAAGAAGAGGCATTTTCACTTTCATTTTTGTCAATGCTTCTATTAGTCAGGAATGTTTTATCTGTTTGCTATGTTGATATTCCAACCTCTAAATTTTTGAAAGCCCTATTATGCAGTGATTATTCTACATTAAGCCAGTATTCTACACGAATCAGAACTCCTACTGTTCTACTATTCTTCCCTTCTCCATCACTCCACCACAACAAACAGGAGAGAGATGGATTGAGAAAGCATTCAGTAACTTACTTATTCACTTGTTTGTTCCACAAATATCTGTTGAGTGCATATCACTTATGAGACACTGCTATTTGCTAGGGATAAAGCAAGATTAAGACAGATATGTGTCTTTGTCTGTATGGAGCTTAGAATGCAGTGAAATAAAAGAACAAATCCTAAAACAAAAACTATTAGGGTGGTGAGAATACCATATACAGTAATTTCAGATGCTTTGAGAACAGGGAGCAGGGACCATGCAAGGGCTTCTTGAGGAAGGTGATATTGAGGCTGATCTAAGACTGGAAGAATGAGCAGAAATTATTAAATCATCTCATTCTGTAATCCACATGTATGCAAAGAGAATTTCTATAAGAAAAAATTCAAATGTTTCTATCTGTCAACTTATCCTTCCAAGTGTCCCATCCCACAGAGATAACTTAGCATAAACAATAAATGAACAGGGTCAACAGCTGGCTTCTTTATTCAGAGGTTTTGCTCCCTTGGGAGCACTGAATACTTGAAACATTTTGTTTTTCCTTTAATACTACCCTCAATTCTTGACTTTGTCTATTAAAAAAAAAAAAAAAAAAACCTTAAATGTTGCTTGTGATTACTGAGAATTTTGTTTGTTTCACCTCTTTCCTATAATTTCTACTTTCACTTTCAAGCAGCAGTTCTTAACCTAGGTTATCATTCAGGGAACTTATAACTTGGATAGAAAAAAAATTGCACCTTTACTTTCATCTTTACTTCTCTAACATCTAACTTCTAAATAAATGTAATATTTCCTTTATCATGAAAATAGGCAACAAATCATGGAAGCATTAACAGTGCTTATGACTTTATCACCAATAGAAACCAAAGGTATTTTCATATCACAGTAGCACCATTACATACACTTCAAATATTTTTTCACCAATACTTAAAAATTTCAGTGGCTATTAGAACTGCCACTAGATTATATGCAATTGTAATCTTTCTGCTTACAGCCATTCAGGATACATGGCTGGCCAACTACTTGGCACCTAAAAGTCATTCCATCACCAAAATGGTGGCAATCTTATGTTGATGGCCCAGGCATCTACTCTGCTTTCTTATATTTTCTATCTACAAGTGTTTATTCATCAAGACATGAACAGACATAAGTCATCTTCATTACTGTTTCAGGTTTCCCAAAACTGGACAAATCCAATGAGATTGCTTAAAATCCTGTAAGACGCAACCTATTGAAAAGTGACATAGGAGTGTATCAACAACCTTCATCCTGACCTACCTCTTAAAAATAAATTTTAACTGTAATTTGCCTATATTTAAATTGTCTTGATCTATTCACCTGCTGTAACAAAAATGCCATAAATTAAGTGGCTTATACACAACAGCAATTTGTTACTTATAGTTCTGAAGGCTGGAAAGTTCAAGATCAAGACACCAGCAGATTCAATGTCTAGTGAGGATTTACTTTCTTATTCACAGATCACATCTCACTGTACCCTCAAATGGTGGAAGAGGCTAGCTAGCTCTCTGGGATATTTTTTATAGAAGCACTAATCCCATTCAAGAAGGTGGAGCCCTCATGACCTAATGACCTCCCAAATGCCCCACTTTCTAATACTATAACATAAAGATTAAATGAATTTGGAAGAGACACAAACATTCAAACCACAGCATAAATGTGCTGTGATATTATTTAATGTATTAACTAAAATTCACTTTTTTATATTTTTATAATTATACCATAATGAATTTCCTTTGTGATTTTACATGTATTCTTTTATTTTATACACTTAGAAACATTTCTTCCTTCTGGGAAAAAATGTATAGGTCTCATACCAAATTGCCAATGGAACTACAAAGTTAAGAATCTCTGCTTTAGAGTAATGCTCTCCTTATTGGTTACTTTGAAATTATAATGCTTAAAGGAGCCTTTCTGGAGCTTCCAAAAGGACAGTATTGGCCTTGTACTGGTATAACTTTTATAGTTATGTAAAGAACATAGTAAAAGTGATTTCTTCTAATTTATATTTGGTCATATTTCTATTTCCATGCAGATAAACAATTATCAACCTGGTTTGGGGAAGATGCCTACATTTTTGTTGAAGTATAACACATAAAGAAATGTGCATGAATTATATATTTATATGCACAAATCAGAAAATATAAAATATCACCAAATAAACTTGCCATGTAACTACCATCCAGATTAAGAAATAGAACATTCTAACACCCCAAAACTGCCCTTCATTCACCTTTACAATCACTATTCCCCTCAAAAGCTACCACTCTCTTGACTTCTAATACCGTAAGTTAGTTTGACTATGGTGAACTTTACATAAATAAAAACAGCCATAAGATTCAGCAATATTTATGTGTGTGGCTATAGACAAGGCATTATTGGTGCCATATGGTATTTCATTGTATAAATATACAACATTTTACTTTTAAATGAACACATCATCTGTTTTACTGTGGATGAACAATTAGATTGTTTCCATTTGGGGGCCATTACAAATAATGTTTCTGTGAACATTATCATTATATCTTTTGGAGTACATGAGAATGACTAAATAATAAGTATGCAAATGTTCAATTTTAGTAGATAAGTCAAACAGTTTTCTAAAGCAATTGTACAAATTTATATGCCATTAACAATGTATGAAAGTTACAGTAGCTCCACATCTTCACCAGTATGTAATATTATTAATCTTCTTACTTTTAGCTATTCTGAGGTATACTGGTATCTAATTGCTGTTTTAATAATATTTAATATAAAAGACATATGACAGAAGTTAACATACCAATTCTCTGAAAAACAACATATTTCAATTTCTAACAACCCTCACAGGCAAAAGTTTTGCATTAAATACACGGATGCTTATGTAAAAAGTAAGATAATTTTCTCTTATATTTTGTGTCATTGAAAAAAAAGGGAGTCTAAATTAATGAATTTTTATCTACTATTCTCTGTAAGAACTTAATGATAATCAACACCCACATGATGCCTGATCCCCAGGATCTCACAGTCAGGAAAAATATGCAGACCATGAACAGGTATTAACAAGGCAGTCTGATAAGCACTTCTGGAAGCATACAGGGTGGCACCGATCCTGTCTCAGGAGGTCTGGACATTGTGTCTAAGTTTAGACATAAAGAAAAAGTAAGCTCCAGATGGGTGCACAAGTGGGGTTAAGGTAACTAAGGAAAAAGGGAACACCTTATACAAAGGTCTAACTGCATGGCTGAAGCCCAAAGTGAATGACAGTAAGAAGTATCACATGTGTATACCTATGTAACGAACCTACATGTTCTGCACATGTACCCTATAACTTAATTTTTAAAATTTTTTTTAAAAAAGAAGTATCTGAAGATGAGACTAGAGAACTTGCCAGGGGCTGGATCACTGGGACCTCTGTAAGCCACATAAGAAATATAAACTTTATTATTTGGGGTACTTCAAAAAGATTTCTTGAAAGAAGTTATGTGATCAGATTTGAAATTTACAGTTTTCTGGCTGGAATATGTAGAATACATTGCTGTGGGAAGCAGGTAGAGCCAGAAGTAAACGTGCTAGTTTGGAGGCTGCTGCAACAATGTGGGAGAGACATGATAGGGTCATTTGGAAATATCTATTAGTAGAGTGGAAGTATGAATGGGATGTTAGGGAGTAGGCCCAAGATTAAGGGATAACTTCAAGATAAAATCAATAGAACTTAGTGATGGAGTCCAAATTTGATGGAAAGTGAAAAAGAATAAGAAGCCAATAATGACCCACAGGTGATTCCAAAAAGATGGCAGCCTGCCATCCCCTCCTCCCTCATCATCATCACCACCAATTCCCTGAGAGACTAACATAAATGAAATAAATAAGTTGGAACGTGGAGGTATCTCAAGTGCATCTGAGGTCAAAAGTTTTAGAAAACTGGCATGGGGGTTGGCATGCATAGTGGGAGAGACTCTGTGAGGTTGCTTAGGCTTGTGGGCACAGGCACATAACTTATCCATTGTTTAGGCACCCACATCATGCTGGATGTTGCTGTATCCCTTAGTGCCACAGCCTAGCATAAAAAAAAATGGCTCAGGGAGTGACAGAATTATAGGTGCCTTTAAGCAGGTGATGACATATGTTTATCACAGCACAATTCACAATTGTAAAATATGAAATCAACCTAAGTGCCCATAAACCAGTGAGTGGATAAAAAGAAAATGTGATATATATGCCGTGGAACATTCTTCACCCTCACACACAAAAAGAATAAAATAATGTGTTTTGCAGCAACTTGAATGGAACTAGAGGCTATTAATTTTTGGTTTTTTTCATTTGCTTGTTTTTTCTTTTAAGTTCCAGGATACATGTGCAGAATGTGCAGGGTTGTTACATAGGTAGACATGTGCCATATTGGTTTGTTGTACCTAGCAACCCATCATTAGGGTCTAAGCCCCACATACATTAGGTATTTTCCCTAATGCTCTCCCTTTCCTTGCCCCTCCACTCCTTGGCAGGCTCTGGTGTGTGTTGTTCCCCTCCCTGTGTCCATGTGTTCTCATTGTTCAATTCCCATTTATGAGTGAGAACATGTGGTGTTTGATCCTCTGCTTCTGTGTTAGTTTGCTGAGGATGATGGCTTCCAGCTTCACCCATGTCCTTGCAAAGGACCTGATCTCATTCTTTTTTATGGCTACATAGTATTCCATAGTGTATATATATGCCACATTTCTTCTATCCAGTCTATCATTGATGGGTATTTGGGTTGGTTCCAAGTCTTTTCTATTGTAAATAGTGCTGCAATAAACATACATGTGCATATGTCTTTATAGTAGAATGATTTATAACCCTTTGGGTATATACCCAGTAATGGGATTGCTAGATCAAATGGTATTTCATTGGTTCTAGACCCTTGAGGAACCACCATACTGTCTTCCACAATGGTTGAACTTACACTTCCACCAACAGTATAAAAGCATTCCTACTTCTCTATAGCCTCACCAGCATCTGTTGTCTCCTGACTTTTTAATGATTGCCATTCTGACTGGCATGAGATGGTATCTCATTTTAGTTTTGACTTGCATTTTTCTAATGACCAGTGATGATGAGCTATTTTTCATGTTTCTTGACCACATAAATGTCTTCATTTGAGAATTGTCTGTTCATATCCTTTGCCCATTTTTTGATGGGATTGTTTCTTCTTGTAAATTTGTTTAAGTTCCTTGTTCGTTCTGGATATTAGACTTTCGTCAGATAGGTAGATTGCAAAAAATTTCTCCCATTCTGTAGGTTGCCTGTTCACTCTGATCCTATTTTTTTTTCTTTTTTTGCTGTGCAGAAGCTTTTTAGTTTAATTAGATCCCATTTGTCTATTTTTGCTTTTGTTGCAATTGCTTTTGGTGTTTTTGTCACGAAGTCTTTGCCCATGCCTATGTCCTGAATGATATTGCCTAGGTTTTCTTAGAGGGTTTTGATGGTTTGGGGTTTTACATTTAAGTCTTTAATTCATCTTAAGTTAATTTTTGAACAAGGTCTATGGAAGGGGTCCAGTTTCTGGGAAACATGGCTAGCCAGTTTTCCCAGCAAGATTTATTAAATAGGGAATCCTTTCCCCATTGCTTGTTTTTGTCAGGTTTGTCAAAGATCAGATGAGTTGTAGATGTGTGGTGTTATTTCTGAGGTTTCTGTTGTGTTCCATTGGTCTATGTATCTGTTTCAGTAACAGTACCATGCTGTTTTGGTTACTGTATTTTTGTAGTATAGTTTGAAGTCAGCATGATCCCTCTAGCTCGGTTCCTTTTGCTTATGATTGTCTCAGCTATATGAACTCTTTTGGTTCCATATGAAATTTAGGGTAGTTTTTTTCTAATTCTGCAATGAAAGTCAATGGGAGCTTGATGGGAATAGCATTGAATTTATAAATTACTTTGGGCAATATGGCCATTTTCACGGTATTGATTCTTTCTATCCATGAGCATGGAATGTTTTTCCATTTGTTTGCGTCCCTTTTTATGTCCTTGAGCAGTGGTTTGTAGTTTTCCTTGAAGAGATCCTTCGCATCCCTTGTAAATTGTATTCCTGGGTATTTTATTCTCTTTGTAGCAATTGTGAATGGGAGTTCACTTGTGAGTTGGCTCTCTGCTTGTCTATTGTTGGTGTAAAAGAATACTTGTAATTTTTGTACATTGATTTTGTATCCTGAGACTTGCTGAAGTTGCTTACCAGCTTAAGGAGTTTTGGGCTGAGATGATGAGGTTTTCTAAATGTATAATCATGTCATCTGCAAACAAAGACAATTAGACTTCATCTCTTCTTACGTGACTACCCTTTCTTTCTTTCTCTTGCCTGATTGCCCTGTGGAGGCCAGTATTCTAAGTGAAGTAATTCAGGAATCAAAAATCAAATACCACTTATAAGTGAGATATAAGGTATGGGCATGCAAAGACATACAGAATAGTATAATAAACATTGGAGACTCACAAGAGGAGAGAGTAGGAAGGGAGAGAGGGATTAAAAACTACCTATTGGGTACAACGTACACTAGTTGGGTGATAGGTACACCAAAATTCTAGACTTCACCACTGTACAATTCATCCTTGTAACTCAAAACGACTTGTACCCTTAAAGCTACTGAAATTTCTTTTAAGTAAGCAATGAGGTAGAATGAATCAGTCACCTCCCTCCTGTGCCAAAAACCAATCTAAATGTGTAAGTCTTGATGGATTACAGTGAAGTTTTTTGACAACTACAAGGAAAGATCTTTCTCCTCCCACCCTCACCGCCCAACTTTTGCTTTAAGATACATAAATTCCCTGATAATTAGATACAATTTCAGAAAAAGAGGGAAAATACCTAAATTGACTGAGATATAGTTTCTGTCAGTCAGTAGACTAGTTATTTAAATGAGAAACTAATTTTTTAGTAGAATTAGTAGATGAAGAGTTACTTTTACTACATACTAAATTAAGGAAGTAAAACTTGCATTTCTACACTTTTGGGTGATTGTTCTCCAAAATGCTTGGCCATCCAATTGCAGAGTGGGTTAGAAATTCTCTAGCCAGGTGTGAGTGAAGGACAACAGGAAAGAAAGCGAGAGAACCTAGCAAGAGAGCATAGTTCAATGATAGTCCACAGGATCTAGACTTAATAATAAAGAAAATGAAAATGGAGACAGGCTAACATGTATAGAAGAATCAGGCAGCCCAACGAGCTCCCAGACTTCACCATAAGACTAAGGATCAGGAGTAATGGCACTGAATGAGAGAGACTGAGAGTGGGTGGTAAGGTTAGAGAGCATAATGTTTATATTGTGGGAGTTAAATCCATGAACTTTGCAAAGACATCATTACTTTTAATCCAAGCTCTACCATTTTCTTACTGTATGATCTTGAGTACTTTACTTAACCACTCAGAGCCTCATTTTCCCTCTCAGTGAAATGGGGATCAAAATAGTACCTACTTCACAGAGTTGATTTCAAAATTAAATAAAACAATAAATCTAAAAATTACATCTCAGTGCCCTAGTGCATAGTTAAGTGGTTAATCTGTGTTAGGTATTATGATTGTAAAACAATTACTGTTATGGGATATAGGGTGACACAGGGTCCACGATGTGAATAAGGAAGTGTATGGCTGATGCAGAAATACAGTTTAAGCCTTTAACATCGAAGAATTCACATTTCACCGTATGCAGTTAAAAGTGGCCATGCAGCAGACTGAATGCTTTGCTGCTTAGCTATTTTTATTTCACCAGATATCCTATTTCATTGCTTTTAAGTACATTCCATAAAGTCCTAGGACATGGACACAATTCCACCAAGTTATTTACAAATGTATAGGAAAGATGACCTTTACTCCAGTTTCCAATACATTGTGCCTCATTTCCATCTTAGATCTTATCAGAATGACCTTTACCAACTTTCACATTTCTACCAACATTCTGGCCGTGACTACTTAAGGAATCTCTAAGAAGATTCCAACTTTCTCCATTTCTCTTCTTCCAGAAGAAAATAAGGTCTCTTCTGCTTCTGAGCCCTCACTAGAATCCTAATGCTTTGTTCACTGCAATACAGGTTTTCTCTAACCTGCTCCTCCAAATTCTTCTAGCCTCTACCCATTACCCAGCTCCAAAGCCACTTCCATATTTTCAGGCATTTGTTATAGCCACAGTCACAGCCTCACGTTTCTGCACCAATTTTCTCTTTTTTTTTTTTTTTTTCTCGAGACAGGGCCTCACTCTGTCACCCAGGCTGGAGTGCAGTGGAGTAATCTCAGCTCACTGCAATCTCTACTTCTTGGGTTCAAGTGATTCTCCCACCTCAGCCTCCCAAGTAGCTGGGACTATAAGCCCATGCCACCACGCCTGGCTAATTTTTGTATTTTGGGTGGAAATGGGGTTCACCATGTTGGCCAGGCTGGTCTTGAACTCCTGACCTCAAGTGATCCACCTACCTCAGCCTCCCAAAGTACTGGGGTTACAGATGTGAGCCATCACATCCTGCCCCAATTTTCTGTCTTAGTCTGTTTTCTGCTGCTGTAACAGGATACCTGAATAATTTATAAAGAACAGACATTTATTGGGCTTATAGCTCTGGAAGCTAAAATGTCCAAAAGCATGGCATCAGCATCTAGTGAGGATCATCCCAAAGAGGAAGGCATCACATAGCAAGTGTGACAGACAGAGAAAATAAGGTCAAATTCATCCTTCTACATGAACTCACTCCCACAGTAATGGCACTGATTAATTTGTGATGGTAGAGGCCTCATAGCATAATCTTAAAGTTTCCACCTCCCAACACTGCTGCACTGGGGATTAAGGTTCCAGCACATGAGCTTTGGAGTACATATTCGAACCATAGTAAATGGGGCTCTCTAAACTCTGAAGTCATCTGGCACAATGGCATAATTTGGGGTAGAGAAGAATTTTGTGAGCAGGTTGCCCCAAGTGTTTTAGCCAACAGGGAGTAGTCATATAGTCAGGGATAATCATGTTGAAGAGTACTAACATCAAAGTGGTAGATTTTTTTATGCACGTGGAAAAATGAGGATTCAGAAATGATGTTGGAAGCTAAAATGTGTGAACTTCACCAGGAAAATGAGCCACATTCACTTGAGAAAGATGCAAGAGGAAAGGTCCTCAAGAACCAGGTTTAAATTAAAGCAATAATGGGACAAATTGTTCCAGAAATTAGGAGACACCATGGTAGGCTTTGTTTACCATGGACAAAAGCCTCAGAGGGCCCCTGGAAAGGTTTTCAAGGGGAAAAAAAGCATGGGAAATGGGAGACCTGAGCAGTGGCATCCATCAGAAGCATTCTGCAGAAACCCTACAGGATCCTACAGGTGACAAGATATTTTTAAATGAATTGGTTAGATTTTTCTGTGCTGTTAGAGTTGAAAAGACAAAAGTGAATAAATCAGATACACACTTTTTTACATTTAATTAGAAAAAATTTAAAATGTTAATTAACAAATCAGTATGCAGATGATCCTTGACTTATGATTTGGTTACATCCCCAAAAACAACCCATTGTAAGTTGAAAATACCAAAAATGTTGAAAATGCATTTAATACATCTAAGCTACCAAACATCATATCTTACCCTAGCCTTCCTGAAATATTCCCAGAACACTTGCATTAGCCTACAGTTGGGCAAAATCATCTGAAACAAAGAATATTTTATAATTAAGTTTTGAATATTTCATGTTATTAAATACTGTACTAAAAAAATGAAAAAAACAGAATGGTTGTGGGGGTACTCAAAATACAGTTTCTTTTGAATGAGTATTGTTTTTGCACCACCATTAAATTGAAAATTCCCAAGTCAAACCATCATAAGTCAGGGACTTCTGCGCAATAATACTTGTTCAAAACTCCCATTCTACAACATCTCAATAAAATCCTAGAAACTTTCCTAATTAAATAGTTCTATTGTTACATCTCAAAAGCAAGAGAAATTACCTAGGTATATCCCATTAATGACAAGCATTAAATACTTTGCTAGCTGAATCCCTAGAGCTAAAGGTAATGATTATTTTTAGGAAAGCACTTTAGATAACTCACTTCCTTTCATTTAAAAAAATTGGTGTTTGGACTGCCTTTGAGCATACCTCACATCTGTTGAGAAGTCTTTTTATTGTCCAGGACATGGTCTCATCTCAGTGCTTTAGACATCCTTTAGGGAAACCAGAGAAATCTGTCTGTCTGAAAGAGAAGTTGCCAAAGCCAACTTCCACTGTGGCTTAGCCTCAAATTCAAATTCAAAGAGCTTTTCAAACAATAAAGTTGATGCTGCCAAGGCCAAACACTGAGTGTAAAATAAAAGAAGAATCCATAATGAGGGATATAAATGAAGATAAAATCATTGTGTCAGGAAAACTAAAAGAATTATGGAAAGGAATTGTGATAGGATCTGCTTCCTATTCAGATTTATTATTTTGCTTTCTCCAGGCAAACAACACAAAGGTGAGAGATGTTCAGATCTTTAAGCCTTGTGTAGCAGAGACAAATTTTTTAAAAAGTAAGAAGCAGTGCAGACATCTGTCTGCCAGGACAAGCAACTTCAGACCAGGGGAAACTCTCTTCAGCTCATTCAGACATTTGGAATAAATTACTGGCTGCCAGCTGGAAATAACTTCTTGGGAAGGATTTCCTGAGACACTAATATTATGCTTAGAAATTCAATGCTGCCGAACAAAGAGAACACTGTTGTGGGGTTCTACCATGACTCTGGTGCATCTGGGCACTCTACTGGGATGCCAAGGCCCTTCCAGACACCATTTGAAGTTGCAGGGATGAACCTCAGTGAGCATAATCAACTATTGGATTTGTACTTGGTTTAGAAGACTCAAGGGGTTATTCATTAATAAGCAACCTTAGTATTGGCTGACCATGATTCACACTAAATCCAGAAGAATTTAAAAAACAGTTATCTAATTCAAGTCCCAGCCCATTTTCCAACTTCTTAAAATTGCACATGGATATAGCTATTCTGGAGTGGGATCATTGACCCTATTCATTCAAAACTCAGGCCTTCAACTGGTACAAGTTCCTCACTCTAGACTCCAAGCCTGGAACATGACCATCACCTTCTCTAGCGTCTGGAGAAACAACTTCCCAAAGGGGGATTCTCTCTCTCACTCCTCTCCGCTCCTGGCAGAGAGTTGTACTAAATTCACAGCATTTTCCATGAGGAAAAGTGTTTTACAAAACAGTAACAAAAGATAGGTTTTGTATCTACGTATATGTATATATGCATATGTATCTATGTTTGTATATATACTTGCACACATATACATATAGCTTTATATAATTCTAATTTGAAGGAAGAGATAGTATATAGTTAACATGGATTATTTGCGGGAAAAGGAGGGATGGGGTAGCAAATTTCTGTGGTGGAAAAAGCAAGAGAGTCAAAACAAACACAATTTTTTAATGTATAAAAAAAATTTAATCATTATCATGTGACTCTTGCATGTAAATTATTCTATATCCATCAAATGGACCTTATCTTCAGTGTCTGGGATGCAGACTTGCAAGATGTCCCTACACTGATAGTTATCTTTGAGTTAACTCAGCAATGTGCTTTTGTTTATCTAGGGCCTTGTTTGATCCATGATGTCTACTGAGGTTCATAAACAGTTTTAGTTATCTAATTCTACTTGGATGAGGCTGGGTAGTATATCAGGAGAGTAGATACACACTGCTCCTCAGTCTGCCCATAGAAAAATTGGCTGACTACCTAGGAGAGGCTCACATTGTTCACAATGAGCATACCTATTTCTGTGTGGTCTGTAGAAATTTGAGCACACTATCTCAAATGTGTGCCTAACTAACTCACTCCCTCAGTTCTCTTTGGAAATTCCGTTCACAATATGCCCAAGATACAGAATAATCTCTGTCTTAAAAAATTATAGTAAATTAGAATCCACTGTCCAATACTGGTTAGCACAACCCTACTTAGTGTAGCCTATGGCTTCATGGGTCTCTTAGGAAATATCCTGATAATTCTGGATCATAATTCCAAGTAAAACGTCCCAGATAGCTTTTGCACGATTTAATCTAACAGTGCATTGCTTTGAAGATACTGGATTTAGGACCAAGCTCACTTTCCAAATGCCTCTAATTTTTCTGCAACCTTTTCAACATTAAACTATGATTCCCCAGGCACATGCGGTGCTCCATTAAATGTATATTCTTCTTATAATGGTTACAAAAATGAGCCCTTATTGCTGGAGAAAGCATGCTGAACTTGCTCAGGAACATCTCTCTCCCAACCCCTCAAAAATTTCAGGGGTTCTCACTCTCCATTTTTTTCACAGGATACTCATATTTCAACTTAACTCTATACATGTACATTTACACTAGGCTTTGAGCTCTGTCAAGTGGACCCATCACTCAGTCAATTCTGAATTTTTGCCAATTTTTAGTAGCCTTGGCCCTTTCTGGTTCTACTCAATCTAATTGTAGTAACAGGAAGAGTGCAGAAGGCCCTGCTGTCATCAGTTTGCTGACAGAGCTTGACTATATTTTACTTTCAACATTGGATTTCATCCTTATTCAATTCTCTGTATAAGTTGCCTGGGCCATTTGTCTACTACCTTGAGTAGAATTTTTTTTTCTAATTTCAAAAAAATACAAGTGGTTTATCTCACTTTGCTGGATAGTGAAAATATTGGCAGGTATTTCCTAAAATTCACACAACTTTTTTTAACTTTTTCCAAACAGACAGTTGAAAAGGGGTACCCCGTTGTTGCTATATTATTTATTTTCATGATTAGAGTAAGAACAAGAATAATTTCATTTTTCCTGTCTGTTATATTTTTCAGTAAATGAGTAGCCATAGCCTAAGCCCATATTTCTATTGCGCTGTCATATCTCTCATTTTGAATGAATGTATTGATTCTTGGCAAGGATACAGAAAAACTACAACAGGTATACACTGGTTGTTAAAGTATAAATTGCCCTAGGCACTTTGGAAAGCAATTTAGCTATACCTTCTAAACATAAACAGGAGTGTGTGCCATGAGCCAGCAGTTCCATGCCTGGAATCTATCACCCTCATGTTCATAAGGAGATATATAATGGATATTCGTTACAGTGGTCTTTGGATAGCAAAACTACGGTAATGATTAAATTTCCCATTAATTGAAAAACATAGTTAAATAAATTATTTGTTCCACATTTAAAGACAAAAAAAAATACCTAGAATACATAAAGATAAATTAATTCATTAGTAGATTATCTTTGAAAAAATCATAATGCTATACATAAAACTAAATCCCTCTTTTATTACCACTCCAAATCCCAGGTCCTTCTGAAGAAGCAATCACTATGTACCATGTTTGTAGCCTTTTTTCCACTTTCTCTTGGTTTTCATTCTTTCTCTTTTCTGTTTGTCTGTTTGGGCTACTATAACAAAACATCATAGATTAAGTGGCTAATAAACAACACAAATTTATTTCTCACAGTTCTGAAAGCTGGAAAGTCCAAGATCAAGGCACCAGCAGATTTGATGTCTGCCAAAGGCCCACTTCCTAGACTGTCTTCTCATTGTAAATTCTCATGGTGAAAAAGGCAAGTTATCAATTGGCAATTTCTCTAACAAGGCCACTAATCCCACTCACAAAGATTCCTCTTGCCCTCATTAACCAATCACCTTCCAAAGGCTCCACCTTCTAAGACCATCACCTTGAGAATTTTGAGAGGACATAAACATTCAGTCACTTCTTGACTTACAGAAATTTTATATGCTTTTGACATGAATCAAATTTTAGTTTATTTTTTTATTTATATATATATATATATATATATATATATATTTTATTGCACTTTGGGCTCTGGGGTACATGTGCAGAACACGCAGGATTATTGCATAGGTACATACATGGCAATGTGGTTTGCTGTCTCAATCCCCATCAACTGTATCTGGCATTTCTCCCCATGTTATCCCTCCCCAACTCCCCACCCCCCGCTGTCCCTCCTCTAGTCCCCTGCAACAGACCCCAGTGTGTCACGTTCCCCTCACTGTGTCCATGTGTTCTCATTGTTCAATACCCACCTATGAGTGAGAAAATGCAGTGTTTGATTTTCTGTTCTTGCGTCAGTTTGTTGAGAATGATGGTTTCCAGAGTCATCCACGTCACTACAAAAAACACAAACTCATCATTTTTTATGGTTGTATAGTATTCCATGGTATATATGTGCCAAATTTTCTTTATCCAGTCTATCACGGATGGGCATTTGGTTCCAGATCTTTGCTATTGTAGAGTGCCACAATGACATATGTGAGCATGTGTCTTTATAATAGAACGATTTACAATCCTTTGGATATATACCCAGTAATGAGATTGCTGGGTCAAATGGAATTTCAATTTCTAGGTCTTTAAGGAATCACCACACTGTCTTCCACAACGGTTGAACTAATTTACAGTACCATCAACAGTGTAAAAGTGTTCCTATTTCACCATATCCTCTCCAGCATCTGTTGTCTCCAGATTTTTTAATGATCGCCATTCTAACTGGTGTGAGATGATGTCTCAATGTGGTTTTGATTTGAATTTCTCTAAAACAAGTGATGATGAGCATTTTTTAACATTTGTTGGCCTCATATATGTCTTCTTTTGAAAGGTGTCTTTTCAGGTCCTTCAACTACTTTTGAATGGGTTTTTTTGTTTTTTTCTTGTAAATCTGTTTTAGTTCTTTGTAGATTCTGGATATTAGCCCTATGTCAGATGGGTAGATTGTAAAAAAAAATTTCCCATTCTGTTGGTTGCTGGCTCACTCTAATGAGTGTTTCTATTGCTGTGCAGAAGCTCTAGAGTTTAATTAGATCTCATTTGTCTATTTTGGCTTTTGTTGCCAATGCTTTTGGTGTTTTGGTCATTAAGTCCCTCCTACGCCCATGTTCTGAATGCTTTTGCCTAGGTTTTCTTCTAGGGTTTTTATGGTGTTAGGTCTTATGTTTAATTCTTTAATCCATCTGGAGTTAATTTTAGTGTAAGGTGTCAGGAAGGAGTCCAGTTTCTGCTTTCTGCACATGGCTAGCCAGTTTTCCCAGCACCATTTATTAAACAGGGAATCCTTTCCCCATTGCTTGTTTTTGCCAGGTATGTCAAAGATCAGATGGTTGTAGATGTGTGGCATTGCCTCCGAGGCCTCTGTTCTGTTCCATTGGTCTATATCTCTGTTTTGCTATCAGTACCATGCTGTTTTGATTACTGTAGCCTTGTAGTATAGTTTGAAGTCAGGTATCATGATGCTCAAGCTTTGTTCTTTTTGCTTAGAATTGACTTGGCTATGCAGGCTCTCTTTTGGTTCCATGTGAAGTTTAAGGTGGTTTTTTCCAGTTCTGTGAATAGGGTCATAGGTAGCTTGATGGGGATAGCATTGAATCTATAAATTACTTTTGGCGGTATAGCCACTTTCACAATATTGACTCTTCCTAACCATGAGCATGGAATGTTTCTCCATCTGTTTGTGTCCTCTCTTATTTCCTTGAGCAGTGCTTTGTAGTTCTTCTTGAAGAGGTCTGTTATATCCTTTGTTAGTTGTATTCAAAGGGATTTTATTCTCTTTGTAGCAGTTGTGAATGGCAGTTCGTTCTTGATTTGGTTCTCTTTAAGTCTGTTATTGGTGTATCAGAATGCTTGTGATTTCTGCACATTGATTTACATATTCTGAGACTGCTGACGTTGCTTATCAGTTTCAAGAGATTTTGGGCTGAGACAATGGGGTCTTCTAAATATACTATCATGTCATCTGCAAATAGAGACAATTTGACTTCCTCATTTCCTAATTCACTACACTTTATTTCTTTTTCTTTCCTGATTGTTCTGGCCAGAACTTCCAATACTATATTGAATAGCAGTGGTGAGAGAGGGCATCCTTGTCTAGTGCCAGATTTCAAAGAGAATGCTTCCAGTTTTTCCCCATTCGGTATGATACTGACTGTGGGTTTGTTGTAAATAGCTTTTATTATTTTGAGATATGTTCCATCAATACCTAGTTTATTGAGAGTTTTTAGCATAAAGAGCAGCTGAATTTTTTCAAATGCCTTCTCTGCATATATTGAGATAATCATGTGGTTTTTACATTTGGTTCTGTTTATATAATGGATTATGTTTATAGACTTGCATATGTTGAACCAGCCTTGCATCCCCGGGATGAATCCTGCTTGATCGTGATGGATAAGCTTTTTGATGTGTTGTTGCAATCCATTTGCCAGTATTTATTGAAGATTCTTGCATCTATGTTCATCATGGATATAGGCCTGAAGTTTTCTTTCTTATTGAGTCTCTGCCTGGTTTTGGTATCAGGGTGATGTTGGTCTCATAAAATGATTTGTCAAGGATTCCCTCTTTTTGGATTCTTTGGAATAGTTTTAGAAGGAGTGGTACAAGCTCCTCTTTGTATGTCTGGTAGAATTTGGCTGTGAACTCATCAGGACCTGGGATTCTTTTGGTTGGTAGGCTATTAATTGCTGCTTCAACTTCAGCCCTTCTTATTGCTCTATTCAGGGTTTTGACTTCTACCTGGTTTAGGCATAGGAAAGTGCAAGTGTCCAGGAATTTATCTATTTCTTCCAGGTTTACTGGTTTATTTGCATAGAGTTGTTTGTAGTAATCTCTAATGGTGGTTTGTATATCTGTGGAATCGGTGGTGATATCCCCTTTATTGTTTTTTGGTTTTTTTTTTTTGCATCTATTTGATTCTTCCCTCTTTTCTCTTTTATTAATCTGGCTAGTGGTCCATTTTGTTGATCTTTTTAAAAAAAGCAGCTCCTGGATTTATTGATTTTTTCAAGGCATTTTTGTGTCTCTGCTTCTGTTCCGCTCTTAGTTATTTCTTGTCTTCTGCTAGCTTTTGAGTTTTTTTGAGCTTGCTCCTCTAGCTCTTTCAATTTTGATGATAGGGTGTCAATTTTAGATCTTTCCTTGCTTCTCATGTGGGCATTTATTGATTGCTATAAAATTTCCTCTAGACACTGCTTTAAATGTGTCTCAGAGATTCTGCTATATTGTGTCTTCATTCTCCTTGGTTTCAATGAGCATCTTTATTTCTGCCTTCATTTCATTGTTTATCCAGTCAGCATTTAAGAGCCAGTTGTTCAGTTTCCATGAAGTTGTGTGGTTTTGAGTTAGTTTCTTGATGCTGAGTTCTAATTTGATTGCACTGTGTTCTCAGAGACTGTTTGTTATGATTTCCATTCTTTTGCATTTGCTGAGGAGTGATATATTTCCAATTATGTGGTCAATGTGGTACTAAGAAGAAAGTATATTCTGTGGATTTGGGGTGGAGAGTTCTGTAAATGTCTGTTATGTTTGCTTCGTCCAGATCTGGGTTCAAGTCCTGGATATCCTTGTTAATTTTCTTTCTCATTGATCTAATATTGACAGTGGAGTGTTAAAGTCTCCCACTATTATGGTGTGGGAGTCTAGGTCTCTTTGTAAGTCATTAAGAACTTGCTTTATGTATCTGGGTGCTCCTGTATTTGGTATATATATATTTAGAATCATTAGCTCTTCTTATTGTATTGATCCTTTTACCATTATGTAATGCCCTTCTTTAATAAAAACAGACTTTAAAGCAACATAGATTAAAAGAATCAGAAACTAGGATTGCAACTCTTGCTTTTTTGGTTCTCTATTTGCTTGGTAAATCTTCCTCCATCCCTTTATTTTAGCCTATGTGTGTCCTTGCATGTGAGATGGTTTTCTTGGATACAGCACACCGATGGGTTTTGACTTTTTATCCAATTTGCCAGTCTGTGTCTTTTGATTGGGGCATTTAGCCCATTTACATTTAAGGTTAATGTTATATGTGAATTTGATCCTGCCAGTTTGATGCTAGCTGGTTGTTTTGCCCATTAGTTGATGCAGTTTCTTCACTGTGTCGATGCTCTTTACCATTTGGTACATTTTTGGAGTGGCTGGTACTGGTTGTTCCTTTCTATGTTTAGTGCTTCTTTCAGGAGCTTTTGTAAAGCAGGTCTGGTGGTGATGAAATCTCTGAGCAATTGCTTGTTCATAAAGGATTTTATTTCTCCTTTGCTTATGAAGGTTAGTTTGGCTGGATATGAAATTCTAGGTTGAAAGTTCTTTTCTTTAAGGATGTTGAATATTGGCCCCCACTCTCTTCTGGCTTGTAGGGTTTCTGCTGAGAGATCCGCTGTGAGCCTGATGGGCTTCCACTTGTGGGTAACCTGATCTTTCTCTCTGGCTGCCCTTAACATGTTTTCCTTCATTTCAACCGAATCTGATGATTATATGCCTTGGGGTTGCTCTTGGGGAACATCTTTGTGGTGTTCTCTGTATTTCCTGGACTTTAATATTGGCCTGCCTTGTGGAGTTGGGGAAGTTCTCCTGGATAATATCCTGAAGAGTGTTTTCCAGCTTGGATTCATTCGCTCCATCACATTCAGGTACACCTATCAAACATAGATTAGGTCTTTTCACATAATCTCATATTTCCTGGAGGCTTTGTTCATCTCTTTTTATTCTTTTTTCTCTAATCTTGCCTTCTCATTTTATTTCATTGAGTTGATCTTCAATCTCTGATATCCTTTCTTCTGCTTTGTCGATTTGGTTATTGAAACTTGAGTATGCTTCATGAAGTTCTCCTGTTGCGTTTTTCAGCTCTATCAATTCACTTATATTCTTCTCTATGCTGTTTATTCTCTTTAGCATTTCATCAAACTTTTTTCCAAGCCTCTTAGTTTCTTTGCATTGTGTTAGAACATGTTCTTTTAGATCAGAGAAGTTTGTTATTTCTCAATTTCTGAAGCCTGTTTCTGTCAATTCATCAGACTCATTCTCTATCCAGCCTTGTTCCCTTGCTGGTGAGGAATTGTGATCCCTTGGAAGCGGAGAGGCATTCTGGTTTTGGGTGTTTTCATCCTTTTTCCACTGGTTTTCTCCCATCTTTGTCTATTTATCTACCTGTGGTCTTTGTAATTGGTGACTATCAGATGGGATCTCTGAGTGGATGTCCTTTTTGTTGGTGATGAAGTCATTTCTTTCTGTTTTTTAGTTTTCCTTCTAACAATCAGGCCCCTCTGCCATAGGACTGGAGGTTCACTCCAGACCCTGCTTGCCTAGGGATGACCTGCGGCAGCTGCAGAACAGTAAGGATTGCTGCCAGTTTCTTCTTCTGTTATCTCTGTCCCAGAAGGATGCCCTCCAGATATCAGCCTGAGCTCTCCTTTATGAGGTGTGTCTTTGGATATAGAGGGGTTGGGGAGCTGCTTGAGGAAACGGTCTGTCCTTTATGGGAGCTCAAGTGCTGAGCTGTGAGCTCCATTGTTCTGTTCAGAGCTGCTAGGCAGGTACATTTAAGTCTGCTGTAGTGGAACTCATAACCACCTTTTTTTCCCAGGTGCCCTGTTCTGGGAAGGTGGGGCTTTATTTATAATTTCCTGACATGCTGCTGCCTTTTTTCCAGAGATGTCATGCCCAGCGAGGAGGTAGCCTAGTCACAGTCCGCCAGCAAAGGCATTGCTGAGCTGCTGTGGGCTCTGCCCAGCTGCTGTGTGAACTTCCTTGTGGTTTTGTTTATAAAGGTATAGTTAGAACTGCCTTAGTAATGGCAGACTGCCTCTGTAATGGCGGACTGCCTCTGTAATGGCGGACTGCCTCTGTAATGGTGGACTGCCTCAGTAATGGTGGACTGCCTCAGTAATGGCAGACTACCTCAGTAGTGATGCACTGCCTCGGTAATGGCAGACACCCTTCCCCCCATAGAGCTGGACTATCCCAGGTCCAGCTGTGCTTGCTGTGAAACTCTCAATCCAGAGCATTTCAGATTGCTGATCTTTGTGGGCATGGGACCCATTGAGCCAGATCACCTGGCTCCCTGTTTCAGCTCCCTTTTTTTCAGTTGAATGGGCGACTCTGCCTCCCAGGTGTACCAAGTGCCAGTTGAAATGGTGTGAAGACCCACTGCACCAGTTGAAACAGTCGTGCTGGAAATTCGTTGTACCTTTCCACCTGGGAATCTCCTGGCCTGTGGGCAGTAAAAACTCATTTGGAAATGTGGTTATCACTCACCCTCTGTGTTCTCACTGGGAACTGCACTCCAGTGCTGTTCCTATTTGGCCATCTTGGATCCTCTCCCCAATTTTAGTTTATATACATTGCAAACGTTTTCTCCTATTGTGTTGCTTATTATAAAGATTTTATTGACAGTGAAGCAATTTTGAAATCAAATTTATCAATCTTTATCACTCTTTTGTGCTTTGATTAATAAGGTTTAAGCTATTCTAAGTTGTAAACATAGTCATATGTTTTCTATTATAACTTTTATAGTTTAGGATTTTGATATAAAAATCATTATCACACATAGAATTTTCATGAACAGCATGTACTAGACATACAACCTGACTTCTTTCCCAATTAATAACCAATTTCCTCATAACTACTTATTGAATACTTTATATTTTTTCCACTGATTTGAAATGCTAACTTTGCCATACAAATATGTCTGGGACATTTCTGCTGTTTTATTCTATCACCCTAATCCACTACATTTCTAAAAAACCAATTAACATCTCAAAACAAGCAGGAAAACATTGGCTAAAATTCAAAACTCATTTGTTTAGAAAACAATCTTAAATTAGTATTAAAATTATCTCTTATTCTGCATCATTCATAGTAGTTCCCCTTCACTGAACTCAAACTGACATGATGGCTTTAATTATGGTGTACTTCCTGGGATAATTCAGTTGTACAATGTATATTAGACTATCATGAGAGACGTAAGGAGCCAACACTGGAGCACATATTAAAAAGAGCAGTAGAATAGGGAGACCAATTAATAAGAAGCTGTTGTTTCTGTTTTACAGATGAGAAAGCTGAGATTCAGGGAAGTTATGTAACTTGTCCAAAGTCATACTGTAAGAGGGTGACAGAGCACATATTTAGACGTTAGCAGTTGGACTCCAGATCCTATGTACTTAACCACTACTAATGTGACTTCCAAATGGAATGAAATTAAACACTCATGAGTCCAGATTAGTATTTTAGATGTTCCTAAAGTTTTTATTCAAAACATGTCTATTTACCTATATTTTCCTACTTGGCTTTATAGGAACAATCAACTAATTTCTGAATGACTACAATTTTAAATATCATAGAACTTTATACATTACCCAAATTATTCTGAGACATAAATAAAAGAACAAATTAATAATATAATGAAGAAAATTATTCGACTTCCAATATTAAGTGGATTATCCACTTACAATGATGTTACAATTAATTACAAAGTAATATTTTTATATAATGATTAGCACATATCTAATACCTATGAAATAATAACCTTGTCTTATGACAACTGAGATACTAACGCTACCCATAAGCATGGCATACGCTTTTCTTAAAAAAAACAAACTGTAAAGGAAAACTAAAGGTGGAAAATGTTAGCCTTTCTTGAATCATACTTAGTTTTGGAGTGTTCTCAAGGTTCTAGAACATCTACAGCAAAGAAGAGGAGAAGCAAAACAACAATATATAATTAGATTCTGTGTGATTGGATAGTAAAAAGATATAAATGTCTTTCAACTATAAATTCCTAAGGAGGAAAGGATGCAGCTGAAGGAAGCTCCAGAAAAATATAGTTCTGGTATCAGATTGTGTCCTATAATCTTTGTTTTAACCTTCATTTGTAATAGAGAGAATTATGGATACATTTTAAATATAATCAATATGATCAGGTTCAATGGATTCTGGAAGAAGGAAAGGGTTTTCATAATACTAAGAAACCATTTTAGTACCCCAAATAAGTTCCCAGATTTGCACAAATCAAAATTAGCCTATAGTCTCTAGTCTACTTAGGCAATCATGATATCATAATGAAGGCATCTGAGACCTCAGAAGGGCCAATGCTTAATGTACAATTCTTTTTTTTTTTTTTTTTCTGAGATGGAGTCTCATTCTGTCACCCAGGCTGGAGTGCAGTGGGTCAGTCTTGGCTCACTGTAACTCTACCTCCCCAGTTCAAGCAGTTCTTTGTGCCTCATCCTCCTCAGTAGCTGGGATTACAGGCACACATCACCCCGCCAGGCTAATTTTTTTATTTTTAGTAGAGACAGGGCTTCACCATGTTGGCCAGGCTGTTCTCCAACTCCTGACCTCAAGTAACCTACCCACCTTGGCCTCCCAAATGCTGGACTTACAGGCATGAGCCACTGTGCTCAGACTTAATGTACAATCCTTGAGTACCACAATGATCAGAACATGAAGTGTAGTCATCAGAATTATCTTTTAAACATAAGAAAAGATTGGAAGATAGTCAAAATCTTCAAATAATTTAAAAACATGGTAAAAATGTGAACACCTTGGGTGGTGGAAGCAACCAACACCTTCTCAACCATGCCAATGATTCTTCATATAAGAATTCTGTTGGTTTCCACGAAAAATATAAATACTAATATTCCCATTTTAGTAATGAAGGACCGAAAAGCTCAAATGACCTACTTAAGGTCAGGCAATGAGTCAAAACTAGAAATAGATACGTCTGTCGGCACTACTCCTTAAATGAAGAAACAAAAATATCATTTTGAGTTCATTGAAACTTTGCTGCTATAAAATTTTTTAAAAAGTCAAGGAGTATGATTTCACAAAAAGACAATATATTTTTTATAGTATGTACAGATTTATCTTTTGACATTTTAACTTCAAGGAATATGGCCTTAATTTAGGTTGGAAGGTTTTTCTGAAAGCAGCAGCAACAATTTTCCACCAGGGCAAGTAAATATGACACAGAGTCACCATTCATCTCAGTCATTCTTTTCCACAGTAAGTGGACATGAAAGAACTGAATGAACATTAAACAAAGCTTGCCACATTCAGTAAATCTCTCCAGGACCTTGAAGACAGATTGAAATAAAGTACTGTCCAGATTCATTTTATGCATTAACCAACATAAAATAATTTTGTGTGTGTGTGTGTTAGAATGAATGAAAGTTTAGTTTTTAAAAATTCATCGAATTAGTTATCTTACACAATGATCTCTTCCAGATTTTTCAAGCTGCTTTTCAATGTCTGCATGCTAATAAAATTTCTGATTTTTTCCTGAGGTTAATAATAATGCTATGCAGCTTGCATTTCTGTTCTGGACCTATTCCCTTCTCCCTCTCCTTCTCCCATTCAAGCTCCTGAATCCACCAATCTATTAAAATGTACTCCTGATAGTAGTAGACGTTCTTTAAGACTTGTATACATAATAATCGAAGCATTTGAATATAAGTGATTTATTGTAAAGTCCTATCATTTAGTATGATAAAATAGGCACATGAAAGAATTCATTACATTTGTTTTCCTATTCTATAGGTTTTCCTTATATATATTACAAACTTCCAGAGAAAAAGGAAGATAAGTAAATTTAAAATAAACACACCAGATTTTTTATTTACCAGGTTCTCTTATCAACTTTTAAGCTTTACTTGAGGCAGTATGTTCAAGGACTTCATTTTGTTCTGCTTATTATTGTAGGAGTATTTACTATAATTTGGAAGTAATTCATTTTTGAATTTCTGGCTTAATTGAATAATATCCAATAGATTGTGATAACGAATACAGCAGTTATTGGAAGCAGCACATATTAGCTCTCTTCATATGGCACTAGGTCAATGAGAAAAGAAGGTAACATAAATAAAGTCAAAAAACTCTTAAGAGAACTGAGGACAAAAAGGGGTCTCACCACAACACCAGATGCATTTAATCTTTTGAAGCTCTGTACTTTAGGAAAAGTCTGATATCTGACAAATTTTGATAAACATGGATGACTATGGAATCTTATTTTATAGTATCTGAACTGGCTTTCATAAGGGTCATTGTGAAGTGTTTAGGAGACACCTGCCTGTGGCAGATGGGGCAATGATGGCAGTCACTGGGATATTAACACCAGTCAGCTGTCAGGAAATGACATCCAGACCATCAAGAGCTGGTAGAGTACAGCTCTCTCAATTGCTTTCCATGTATTTGTATACTTATACGCCCATTAGTAAAAGGTAAAATAGCCAATATATGTCCACATTTATCCATTAAATGTTGCATGTTTTTTCCTTTCCCATATTATTTCACACAGTCCAGATTTTTTTGGACTCATGACAACATACTGGCTTTTCTTTCCATTCAGTTTCATGATTCTTAACCCCAGAGTGCTTTTGCCAAGGGAACCAAAGGATAAATTTGAGTTGAAGCCATTCTTTGAAACCACCAGCAGCTCCAGTCTGGATTATGAATACTACCATAGCAATACTAAGGGGTCCTTTTTTGGCCCAGACTGAAGCCAAATTGTAGATGAGCTGCCCAACTGGGCTTCAGCTTTAGTTCATGGACGTAGTGTCTGAAGAAACTTCCATCAGCATAAATACTCCTTGCTTATAAGCTGCCTGGAACTGTAAACACCTCAGCCATTCCCATCAGGAACTCACAAAAGTTTCTGTTAATGCTTTAAAAAGAATCCTTCCCAAATCATTTTATGAGACCAACATCATCCTGATACCAAAACCTGGAAGAGACTCAGCTGGAAAAGAAAACTTCAGGCCAATATCCATGATGAACATAGATGCTAAAATCTTCAATAAAATACTGGCAAACTGATTGCAACAGCACATCAAAAAGCTTATCCATCACCATCAAGTAGGCTTCATCCCGGGGATGCAAGGCTCATTCAACATACGCAAGTCTATAAAGGTAATTCACCACATAAACAGAAACAAAGACAAGAACCACATGATTATCTCAATTGATGCAGGGAAGGCCATGGACAAAATTCAACAGTCCTTTATGCTAAAAACCCTCAATAAACTAGGTATTGATGGAACGTATCTCAAAATAATAAAAGCTATTTATGACAGATGAACAGCCAATATCATACCGAATGGGCAAAAACTGGAAGCATTCACTTTGAAATCTGGCATTAGACAAGGTTGCCCTCTCTCACCACTGCTATTCAATATAGTATTTGAAGTTCTAGCCAGAGCAATCGGGAAAGAAAAAGAAATAAAGTGTATTCAAATAGGAAAGGAGGAAGTCAAATTGTCTCTATTTACAGATGACATGATTGTATATTTAGAAGACCCCATTGTCTCAGCCCAAAATCTCCTGAAACTGGTAAGCAACTTCAGCAAAGTCTCAGGATACAAAATCAATGTGCAAAAATCACAAGCATTCCGATACACCAATAACAGACTTAAAGAGAGCCAAATCAAGAACGAACTGCCATTCACAATAGCTACAAAAAGAATAAAATACCTAGGAATACAACTAACAAGGAACATAAAGGACCTCTTCAAGGAGAACTACAAAGCACTGCTCAAGGAAATAAGAGAGGACACAAATAGATGGAGAAATATTCCATGTTCATGGTTAGGAAGAATCAGTATCATGAAAATGGCCATACTGCCCAAAGTAATGTACAGATTCAGGACTATCCCCATCAAGCTACCAATGACCTTCTTCACAGAACTGGAAAAAACCACCTTAAACTTCATATGGAACCAAAAGAGAGCCCACATAGCCAAGTCAATTCTAAGCAAAAAGAATAAAGCAGGAGGCATCACACCACCTAACTTCAAACTATACTACAAGGCTACAGTAATCAAAACAGCATGATATTGGTACCAAATCAGAGATATAGACCAATGAAACAGAACAGAGGCCTTGGAGGCAACGCCACACATCTACAATCATCTGATCTTTGACAAACCTCACAAAAACAAGCAATGGGGAAAGGATTCCCTGTTTAATAAATGGTGTTGGGAAAACTGGCTAGCCATGTGCAGAAAGCAGAAATTGGACCCCTTCCTGACACCTTAAACTAAAATTAACTCCAGATGGATTAAAGACTTAAACATAAGACCTAACACCATAAAAACCCTATAAGAAAACCTAGGCAAAACCATTCTGGACATAGGCATAGGCAAGGACTTCATGACTAAAATACCAAAAGCATTGGCAACAAAAGCCAAAATAGACAAATGGAACCTAATCAAACTCCACAGCTTCTCCACAGCAAAAGAAACAGTCATTAGAGTGAATCGGCAACCAACAGAATGGGAAAAAATTTTTGCAATCTACCGAACTGAAAAAGGGCTAATATCCAGAATCTACAAGGAACTAAAACAGATTTGCAAGAAAAAAACAAATAAGCCCATCCAAAAGTGGGCAAAGGATATGAACAGACATTTTACAAAAGAAGACATACATGAGGCCAACAAACATATGAAAAAATGCTCATCATCACTAGTCATTAGAGAAATGCAAATCAAAACTACATTGAGATACCATCTCACGCCAGTTAGAATGGCAATCATTAAAAAATCTGGAGACAAGAGATGCTGGAGAGGATGTGGAGAAATAGGAACACTTTTACACTGTTGGTGGGAGTGTAAATTAGTGCAACCATTGTGGAAGACAGTGTGGCAATTCCTCAAGGACCTAGAAACAGAAATTCCGTTTGACCCAGCAATCCCATTACTGGGTATATGTCCAAAGGATTATAAATCATTCTACTATAAGGACACATGCACACATATGCTCACTGCAGCACTGTTTACAATAGCAAAGACTGGGAACCAACCCAAATGCCCACCAATGATAAACTGGACAGGGAAAATGTGGCACATATACACCATAGAATACTATGCAGCCATAAAAAATGATGAGTTCGTGTCCTTTGTAGGGACATGGATGAACCTGGAAACCATAATTCTCAGCAAACTGATGCAAGAACAGAAAATCAAACACTACCTGTTCTCACTCATAGGTGGGAGTTGAACAATGAGAACACATGGACACAGGGAGGGGAACATCACACACTGGGGTCTGTCATGGGGAAATAGGGGAGGGACAGTGGGGGGTGGAGAGTTGGGGAGAGAGAGCATGGGGAGAAATGCCAGATAGAGGTGATGGGGAGGAAGGTAGCAAATCACACTGCCCATGTGTGTACCTATGCAACAATCTTGCATGGTCTTCACATGTACCCCAAAACCTAAAATGCAATTTAAGAAAAAAAAAATAGAACAAAACCACAAAATAACAGACTACAATCAAAATTTATATCTCAAGAAAAGGATATTGATGAATTTTTCTTTATGTGTCAGTTAAGAATCCATAAAATAAATACCAAAATTCCAGAAGGCCAATAGGCCATTATTAACAGTTCTGTAGAAACAGAGAGGGAAATATTTGGTAGTGGAGACGACTTAACTGCAGAGTAAATTACTTGTGAGTACTGGAGGAAAATCTTTCAAAGAGCCCTTCATTCAGCTCTAATGTTTATCCTTCTTTGTAAAAAGGTGGGTGAGTCCATCCTGTTCCACAGAAGGGAGCATTTTGTCATAGTTGGGCATTACTAGTCATAACTGTAGCATTGCACAATCTGAGCAAGAACTAATGAAAATAGAAATAAGTAGATCTGTAGATGTAAACCTGATAAAGATTCTGTGCTTGAATATTGAACTTTAAGAAATTACTAGTTTATAGGGAAAAAATTCTTCCAACAATGAGATCGACCAACTGTGACAAACACAAAATTAGGGTACATCTTGGCTCATAGCAATGCTAACACCACCATATTTGTGCTGCTCCACTGCCCTGTTGCTCATTACTGGTGAAAGCAGAGGTAAAAAAACTAGAAAAAAGTCGGATGCATCCATACCTTTCTCTTGAGAGTGTGGAATTCAAACAGAAAGACATGGGGCCCCACAGGGACATGGGCTGACTCAAAAAAAAAGCAGCCTCTAATATTGGCTCCACGAACTCTAGTTACTATCATCTCAGACTCAGCCTTTGTCCCTGTCTCCCAAAACCATAACTCCTTGGCTTGGAGCTTGCTTGATTTTTGTTTGTTTTTGGTTCTCTTTTTCTTTTTTCCACTTTGTGTGTAGCTATATCCATTTTATGCTTGAATTACCCAGAGTCACTTTTTTCTATTGGTTGCAATAAAACAAGCCTTGTCCAATATATCTGTATGGTATAAATGTCATGGAATGATGTGAGATACGAATGAGTGTGAAACACAAAAAAGAATGAGCAAATGATACTAAATGAAATACCCCCCTCCAACCACAAAGTCCCAAACAGGAGTAGGAAGCATACATTAGTCTTCTTCACTCCTAATTAGGAGATAGTTGGTAATGGACCAAAAGGCACAAAGAAGATATATTTATATGTAGTCTTTTGTGTTTGTGCTTAAGTTAATGATTTACAAATTTTATGTGCTTTATACCACAGTTTGGGTCTAGTTCTTCTCAAAGAGTTAATCAAATTTATCCTTTAATGCTTAGATAGTCCGGATCAAAATAATGCCTAAAAAAGACATTGCTATTTGGAGTGTCTATAGTAATGCAGATAATACAGATGTAAAATAAATTAGGTGAGTCTAATGAAGATCATGGGGGAGAAAACACAATGAAATGAGATTGTGCCTTTATTTTAAAACACTCTAAATAGACAGTGCTTATCTTTAAGACAATTGATATGGGTACCCCAAGAGGGCAGTGATCTAGTGAATATATATTTGCTAGGTAGTTTTCTTAGACATGTGCACCAATTCAATGTATATTATGCTAGCAAAATACATTTTCAAAACTTACCTTAAGTTTTGAAGGTAAGTTACAAGGATATCAGCCATTCTGTGCAATAGTACTTTCCATACATTGTGTGGTTAAAGCTGACTATTTCCAAGACACAGAATAAAAGTAGAATCAGACTCTCAGAATCCACTGGAAAAATAGTATTAGCATCTTGAAACTGGAATTCATCAAAGTATATTTAAGAAACATCTGGGTTTTTTAATCAGATCTTGTATATATTTGTTTTCAAATGAGCTTTTCAATATAATTGCTGATATATATGTAATATAACTATAGAGGCTTGCCACTTCTCTATGGTTTTATTCTGTAACATACTTAGAATTAATTGTCTTGGGACCTAATTTTGTTTAACTCATATTCTGAATTATTGACATTGCTAAAGTACACTTATTGTTCAATTTGAAGAATCTTAATTAAAAATGTTTCATTATGATAAAGCTTTAATACATAATGTCCATAATGATTTTTAATAAACTTGATAAGTCCCGAAAAGATTAGAAAAGATCTGTAACTGTTTAATTCAACCCAATGGAGATATTATATTTTGTTTATTATTAAATTTTATTTCTTGACAAGATGAAGAATTAGAAAATAACTTTTATCTTACTAATTGTTTAGTGAAATAAGTAATATTTCATTTTTTTGGAAAACTTTGTATAATACTATATTATACAACATTACCAAACCATATTTATAAAAACCAAAATGTTCTAACACTCTGTGAAATGTAGGATGTGATGGGCATATTGTTTAGTCTATGAACTCATCAGTGGAAATGGATTTGATAACAGGCATAGTTATTGTTCAAAGATTAATGAAGAAAGTTAAAAATAAAGCCCAACACGTTCCTTTCTTCTGATATTTTAATGTAAAAAAAGCAGAGAACACAGATAGGACACTACTGTGTACTTTTCTACCCAAAGATGATGTAGTCATTACTCATGACATTTAACAAATTAAAATTTTAATAATTCACATAATAACCATATTCAGATTTTTCAAAGACCTTTCACGTACATCTCATACGGGATACTAAGAAATAAACAATGACTTTCAATAAGTAGTATTTCCAATTTAAAAAGAGGAATTTGAAGTTTACATAATTTAATGTTCTTATCCAAGACTGGTCACAGCTGAGATTCATACCTTTGTTTTCTGGCTCTAAAATTCTGTTTTCTTCACTATGTCACATATTGTGCTGCCACAGACAAAACCTTTTTTTTTTTTAATTATCGTTTTGTAATTTCATTCAGAATCAATTTATGAGCTGTGAAAGAAGGCTATCTCATTACTATATACCGAAGGTCTCAGATCTTTGTGACAAGCAACTATTTTTCATTTCCAAGAAAACTTCACATTATAAAGACAGGTATACTCTTAATGACAGAAAAAAATCCACAGTTGTAGGGAAAGGTAATTCACTCTTTGCATCTAGTGATCCAGTCATTAATTCAATGCATATTTATTTTTTGCCTACTCTGAACATATAATGAACATTATATGAACACTTTGCATATAATGGTGAGAATTTAGTAGTGAACAGGACGAAACTATCTCACCAAGCTTACAATGAATGCAATAGCAGAGTGAAACAAAAATAAGCAATTAAATAAATTCTGATAAGTAATCTGATTCAGATATTAAATTGATAAGTAACGCTGTTTCTAGAAGATAATATTGGAATTGTTTCCAAACTATGGAAAGAATAACTGTGCTGTTGTCCCAGCCATATAAAGTATAAGAAGAGAACAGAGTGTCTAGTCACATAGACATTGAAGCTGCACTCCTTGGACTTCAATATCTTAATTCTTAACTGGGTGACTTTGGAGAAGTTGCTTAATTTTACAAAACCTCCATGTCTTCTCATAAAAATGGGGATACCTCAAAAGCCTAACCAAGTGGAGAATGCATTGAGAGGAAATCAGTGCATTCAAAAAGATCCACGAAATTCCTCTGTGGGAATTGGGGAAGAACCAGCAAGCTTGGAGTTGCCTGGTCCTCCAGCCATCCTAGAGTGTAGTTGTTTAGCCAACAGAAGTTGAGAGTGGAAGTTCTGTCCTCTCTCACAGAAAGATAATGCAAAGTGTTGCAGAGGAATGACAAAAAGAAAAGGGAAAAAGACTCACTGGATATCAGAAAGAGTTGAGGAAATTTGGCAACCACTGAGCCATAAAGGATTCAAGAGATTAAGGAGAAAGACATTTAGAAAACTTCTACTGTGTTTAATTAGCTGTATTCCTGTTAATATTCATCTCTGAGAGATCTAAGATGGGTGTTGTGTTTAATTACATTTGTTGGCTGGACCACGTTTCTTTAAAGGTTATACTATGTAGAAACAACCACACTGGATTAAATAAGCTGGTGATACACACAGGTTGATGTTATAAGATAATTAGCATAGTGCTTCTCACAGAGTAAGCACTCAAAAATTAGATGTTATTGTCATTATTCACAATGTATTCTAAATTTGCAAAACTTAGAAACCCCTATTTTTAGTTTTTTTGTCTCATCCAAATCAAATTTTAATTTGAAGAAACCTATACAAGATGCACAGAAAAGGAAAGACCAGAATCCAATATTTAATATATTCAAGAGAAACAGAAGACAGAAGAAATTATCTGAACAAATTCTAAGAAAAGCTACACGTGAATATTGAAGCTCTTTGCTTTCTATAGATAAAGGAAAGAGAAAAAATAAGTGGCTTGCATGTGTCTAATTGCCTAATAAAACAAAACAAATGTATAGGAGAGTAAATGTATTTTCCTGGATTTGAATGCTGAAGAAATTAGTCACAAGTCCTTCTTTACATAAGAGGGACTAAACAACATGATATATAATATCCTTAACAAAATTCTATTTGCAAAAAAAGTGCAGAGATGCCTCACATATAGCCATTTATCATATCTCCTTTTTTGAAAGCTTTAAGAGCATAATAGGTTTTCTGCAAAGGCAATTCCACTGGAATATAACTTTCTGGAGATTTGCCTCCTCACTGAGATATATCCTGGGAACATTTTGGCCAGTGAGCCTAAACCAGACCTACTGATTCAGAATCTCCAGGATTGAGGCCCAGTATTACATATTTTTAGAATTCCCAAGATGACTCTAACTACCAAACTGTAACGATGAGACTTCTAGTGGTTCCCCTCAGATCCATTCTCCCCTTTCCACGTATAGGAATAGAGTCCTTGATTTCTTCTACATACCTGGCTACCCAGAATAAGAACTACATTTCTCAGCCCTGTGTTTTGTTTCATATCACCACATGACTATATTTTTTGCAATGGACTGTAATAAAGAGTGATGCCTACCCTTTCTGAAGTTGTCTTTACAGGAGAGGCCATGCCACTTCATCCCTCCCTCATCCTGCTGCTGCTTGACTGATGGTATAAAACCTAGACATCTGTCATTTACCATGAGGAAGAGAGTCACAGGCAGGGAAAAATAGAGAGAAAATAATGAATGGCACCTAGTCTCTGGACAAGATCATCCAGATTCTCATGAACATCCCTGGATTGTAAAAGTAGGATCACATTCTTCACATAAAGAGGATGCTTCTCTGGTCTGCCAGAACAGGTAGTGACCATTTTATGTAAAATCTGTACATAACCTTAGGAAGAGGAATGTTAGCACCCATCCCTGACTTAGAATTTTAAATACAAGAATATCCTCTATTAGAAAATTCTTTCTATTTGAACTCTTATAGTATATTTTTATGAAAGTTGTGAAAGTGTATTAAAAGGTTCAGATCAAGGTTGAGATGAGGTGACTTGACCCCAGACTATGTTTTTCTACTGAACCAAATAGAATAGGAACCAAAATGCAATAAATGTGAAGAGAAATTTTAAACCACATTTGAGCAATTTACTATTCAGTAAAGAGCAGATTACAATTTAAAATTAGTCTCTCTCTCAGAGCTCTCCCTCCCTTCCTCCTCCCCCTCCCTTCCTCCTCTCCCTCCCTCTCTCTCTCCTTCTGCTCCTTTCCTTCCCCTCTCTGTATTAATTCATCACCCTCACAATTTATAAAGAAAAAAGCCAACACTCACAGAACATATTTAAAAGAATACTTGGAAAATCTTGTCTCACCAGCCTAGGAGAAATCTTGGCTATTTTCTACAGATAATACTGCCTTCATCTGGAAATAAATGGGTTTAATATGAGAAAATTATGCCTCAAAATATGGCCATTCCAAGATGTAATTTATATCAGTTACATGTGGAAGGAGAGGTTTGGGTTATTTTTCAAAATTGTTTAAGTCCTGAGAAATTTAACATGTGTTTTACTTTCTAATACTTCTATGAATAAAAGAGATATCCCAAATTAGAAACAAAAAGTCATCACTGGATGTCACCATTGTTGATTCTTTTAGGTATGAATGAGGGAGACTGGATAGCAGTGAAGATTGGACCTCAATATATTTCTTTCTAGCACTAACATTCATGATTCCATGATTCAACAGAAAGTATAAATTCTAATGTTTATTTTCAATGCAAAACAGATGAACAAAAGTAGTCTCATGACATCCTACCAGCCATCATTAAGCTGAATCTTGCACATGGGAAGAACAGGTAGTTGCTTAGCTTCCAAGCCTATCACAAAAGTAGAAGTTAAACTGATGCACAGGAATTGAACTCATTGCAGTTCCTAGGTAGGACAAAAAAATGGACCTCTCCAGCCTCTGGAAGGCCAAGCATACAGCACACAACATAGTGTCTACAAAGACTTTTGATATTCACAATGAAAATTTAATTTTCAGGTCTTATGGCAGTTCTCACTTAGTGTTATTTTTGGTCTGATGTCCTCTAATATATAAGCCTAAAAGTATTTTATAAAATGCTTTTTTGTAAACTTACAAGAAAATAATTGTATTCTAAGTGTCAAAGTTATGTATGTGATTTAGCTTACATATTTGAGAAAAACATAGTCATTTCATTCAAGGACTTTCCTTTTTTGTTTCATATTGAAATTTTAACTTTACTTATGAACTCTCAAAAGCAACATTTAACAATTTCTGGTTTTGTGGATTTTTTTTTTCTTTTGCCACTCAAGTTTTTCTTTGGCAGGTAGAAGTGAAAACTTTATATCCTATTAAATACTTAAATAGCTAGCAAATTGGTGTGGAGAGAGGTGAAATGAAAAAGAAAGACCAGTTCCAGGGACTCTGCCATATAAGTTTCCTACATCTAGAATAAGGACAAAATAGGAAATGCATTTGAAATTGACTGTCAAGTTTCAGAAAGTGTGGTAGAGACAGATGTAGTATAACTCATTTAATATTTACTCGAAAAGAAAAGTCAAATAATGCTTTTTCTGATTCATTTGTAATTTTAAAAGTCATTCAAAATAATTTACCATTAATCCCACTATAGAGAGCTTTTATTTTTTCCATGAAACATTGTCAATTGCTTTGGCATTGGTAGCTCTCACTGTGCAAAAAGAAAAGAAATAGTCTTGGAAGTGGAGTACCTGTAAAGCCAATCCCAGAGCTACTGGAAATAACTGAGGGTCCACAGGAAACATGCTCATTAAGCTTGACTCCAACAACTCATAAAACAATTGCCCAACTGATTATTTGATCTACTGTCTAAAATCTATTAATTCTTTCTCAGACTAACTTTCCAGTCCTACTTTCTCCAGATGCCCAGCTTTAGCATTTTCACACTTGAAATGTTTCTTACATGGTCTCTTACAATGTCTCTTGGGTAGTCTCTTACAAAAAGAATAAAGTTAATCCAGAATGTTTAGCCTAATTTCTTTGAGCAACTAGAAGCAAGCAGAATTACTTTACTGTGCTGAGTTTATAATGCCTAGAAAAGATAGCTAAGGCAGAACCTGACATTTAATTAGTGAAATGTCACTTTAAGCATTAACACAGCCCATGGAGTACTGACCCAGAACCTAGGCAGATGGACTTCTACCCCAATTTTGCCACTGGTTCATTACTACTCAGGAAAAATCACTTTATTTATTTAGGCTTAAGCCTCCCTATCTTGGAAAAAAATACTAAAATATTTCTTAAAGTTGCTTCTACTATAAAATTCTACAAAATAAAAGTAGTTTATTAAGGACCAGAAGTGCCTGTGTGTTTATCAAATAGCTTGATTTTGATACCTAATCAATAAAATTAATCCTACTACACTAAAAAAAGCACTTGGATATTCACATGCTGTAGTGTGAACATTCTTTGCCACCTCCTCATTGGGGGCAGTTCACCCTAACCTTTTTCATGACTCTAACACCTAAATGTTGTTGAACATAGGGTTCTTGTCAACTTCTTCCCAAAAAGAAATATTCTGATGAATGGGCTTGACCTTCTCAAGATCCCAACATATTTCAAAATTTCAAAATAGGTAATACACATTAATATATTACCTCATTAAGAAAGTAACGTTTGCTCTGAGAAATTGTGAAAAATAAAAAACTAGCAAGTGAGAGCAGCTTTTCACAATTTTATTGTTCAGAGACAGTATTTGTTATTGTTTACCCCCTCATAATCTTGTGGATGTGTACAAATTAATTGTGATTTCTGGTTGTATTACTCTGTTTTCATATTGCTATAAAGTTACTACTCAAGACTAGGTAATTTATAAAGGAAAGTGTTTTAAATGATTCACAGTTCAGCATAACTTGGGAGGCCTCAGGAAACTTAAAACCATGGCAGAAGGTGAAACAGGCACCTTCTTCACAAGGCAGCAGGAAAGAGAAGAGAAAGTGAAGGCGGAACAGCCCTTTATAAAACCATCAACTCACTCCCTATCATGAGAACAGCCTGGGGGAACCACCCCCATGATTCAATCACCTCCCACCAAGTCCCTCCCTTGACATGTGGGGATTACAATCAACATGAGATTTGAGTGGGGACATAGAGCCAAACCATAGCATTCCACCCATGGTCCCTCCCAAATCTCATGTCCTCACATTTCAAAACACAATCATACCTTCCTAGCAGTCTCCCAAAGTCTTAACTCATTCCAGCATTAATTCAAAAGTTCAAGTCCAATGTCTCACATGAGAAAAAGCAAGTCCCTTCTACTTAGAAGCTTGTAAAATCAAAAGCAAATTAGTTACTTCCAAGATACAATGAAGGTATGGGCATTGAATAAATGCTTCCATTCAAATTAGGAGAAATAGGGCAAAACAAAGGGGCCATCCAAGTCTGATATCCAGTGGGGCAGTGATTAAATGTTGAAGCTCCAAAACGATCTCCTTTAACACCATGTCTCACATCTAGGGCACACTGATGCAAAGGGTAGGCTCCCATAAACTTGGGCAGTTCTGCCTCTGTGACTTTGCAAGTTTCAGCCCCTGCGGCTGTTCTCATGAGCTGGCATTGTGTACCTGTGGCTTTTCCAGGCACACAGTGCAAGCTGTCAATGGATCTACCATTTTGGGGTCTGGAGGATGGTGGTCCTCTTCTGACAGCTCTTCTAGGCAGTGCCCCAGCAAGGATTCTGTGTGAGGGCTTCAACCCCACATTTCCCTTCTTCACTGCCCTAGCAGAGGTTCTCGATGAGGGCTCTGCCCCTGCAGCAGACTTCTGCCTAGACATCCCAGCATTTCCATACATCTTCTGAAATCTAGGTGGAGGCTCCCAAAACTCAATTATTGAACTCTGTATCTACAGGCCAAACGCCACATAGAAGTCACCAAGTCTTGGGGCTTGCACCCTTTGAAGCAATAGCCTGAGTTGTACCTTGGCTTATTTTAGCCACGGCTAAAGATAGAGTGGTTGGGACACAGGGCATCAAGTCCCAAGACTGCAAACAGCAGATGCACCCAGGGCCCAGGCCCATAAAGTCACTTTTTCCTCCTAAGTCTCCAAGTCTGTGATGAGAGGGGCTGTTATGAAGGTCTCTGACATGCCCTGGAGACATTTTTTCCATTGTCTTGGCAATTAACATTCGGCTCCTCATTATTTATGCAAATTTCTGTAGCTGGCTTGAAAATGAGTTTTCTTTTCTACTGCATGGTCACACTGCAAATTTTCCAAACATTTATGTTCTGCTTCCCTTTGAAACATAAGTTTCAATTTCAGATCATCTCTCTCTGAAGTTCCAAGTTTCATAGATTTCTAGAGCAGGGGCAAAATGCCACCAGTCTCTTTGCTAAAATATAGCAAGAGTGACCTTTGCTCCAGGTCCCAAGACATTCCTTATCTTCATCTGAGATTCACCTCAGCCTGGACTTCATTGTCCATATTACTATCAGCATTTTGGTCAAAACCATTAACAAGTGTCTGGGAAGTTTCAAACTTTGCCACATCTTCCTGTCTTATTCTGAACCCTCTAGACTGTTCCAACCTCCACCTGTTACCCAGTTCCAAAGTTGCTTCCACATTTTCAGGTTATCTTTACAGCAGTACCCCAATCTCTGTGGTACAAATTTACTGTATTAGTACATTTTCACAATGCTATAAAGATATTACCTGAGACTGTGTAACTTATTTTAAAAATGAGGCTTAATTGACTCACAATTCCACATGGCTGGGGAGGCCTCAAGAAACTTACAACCATGGCAGAAGGAGAAGCAGGCACATTTTACATGGCAGCAGGCAAGAGAAAACATGTGAGAGGGGAACTCTCAAACACTTATAAAACCACCTCGTGAAAACTCACTCCTTATCATGAGAACAGCATGGGGGAAATATACCCCCATGTTCCAATCACCTCACCCCATAGCATTCCACCCATGGCATTCCACTCATATGCCCTCCCAAATCTCATGTCCTCACATTTCAAAACACACCATACCTTCCCAACAGTTTCCCAAAGTCTTAACTCATTCCAGCATTAATCCAAAAGTTCGAGTCCAATGTCTCATCTAAGAAAAGGCAAGTCCCTTCTGTCTTGTAAAATCAAAAGCAAGTTAGTTACTTCCAAGATACAAAGGAGATACAGGCATTGAATAAATGCTTCCACTCCAAACGGGAATGAAAAGGCCCTCTTTTGACATGTGAGGATTACAATTTAAGGTGAGATTTGAATGGGGACACAGAGCCAAACCATATTATTGGCATATTGAAATGTTGTAATACTGATTATAAATGTCAGGTTTCTTTATTATAAGAATAATATAGACGCATTGCATATTGCTTAAAAAGCAAGGGGAAAATTCAAAGAAGAAAATAAAAACATCTAAAATCTTACTTAAGAAGATAAACAACTCTCTGTAGAGAAATAGGAAAATCTCTAGAAGGGGGTTCATTGTGATCATATTATCCATTGGCATCCTGGTCCCATGCACTGATTACTGTATGTGAGGAGGGATCATGATCAACATCATGGGCCCACAGATGAGACAGCTCAGCTATGCAGATCTAGATTCCAGATGTTTGTAGAACCCAAGTCATATTTAAGCATTTATTTTAAAAATTCATGTCTCCTATTTATACTTAGGCCCTATATTCACTTTTGCCAGCTGAATATTTGTAATTCTATTCTATGTTTGGCATTCAGCTGCAAAACAATAAAAACACAGGACACACACAAAAAGAAGACAGACATTGGACATATTGGCCTATTTTTAACTATTGTATGTCTTATGCATATAGTTTACAAAATGCATATTATGCTCCATATAATGACCCAAGATGAGGTTTTGGAGCTGAGGCTCCTAGATGGGCTGTAACTTCAGCCTTACTAATACCATTTGCAATTTATAGGTAGATGATATAAAGAAAGTTCCTAACTGATGGATAATTTGTTCTCTCAGTAGTCACGTCCACACCTGTGTCAGCACTTTGACTACCACTTGTTTCAGCAATTCTACAGCCACCCACACATTTGGCACCTCCCTAGAAGAACTGATGGATGTCAGTGTCCATTTGCACTTATGGCAAAGATTTTTTAGAACAACATAGCAAGGCTACACAGCCAGATTGACAAGGGATAGAATACAGCAGACAAGTCTGGTGGCATTCACATGCAAGCTTCCTATGGTCTCCCAGAAAGAGCCACAGAGAGCTCACTGCCCCTCCAACAGCTAAATATAGCAACATGTGTATAATGTTTCTGCCAGTAACGCCACTGTAGGACTCAGATATCAAGATTTTTATGGGGGACTGGTCAGGTAGGCACTCTCTGCATAGCCACAACTACTAAAATTCTAGACTCCTAGATTGAAAGCAGGTAAGTGGTCACCCTAAATCTTACTGTCTAGGCAAACTAGTAGAGAGGCCTTAGCACAGTGAACATTTCAAGGTCAAGTTCCCAAATGCCAGTTCTGCCTTTTGCTGGCAGTTTTCTTTGACCTCTTTTAAATTTCATTTTCTCACTCATTAATTGGGTGATATAACAAGGAATATAGTTGTGAAAACCCAGTCATCATGGAGCACGTAGTACAATGCCCAACACATAGCATCCTATGCTAGCTATTATCATTATAGAGTTGAACAAAACTGTATTAAATAATAGTTTTAATAAAACAATGTTGCAATACATTTAATATAAGTTTTAAAGGTACTGAGAAGAAATGTGCAAGCTCCTTTGATAATAAAAATAGGTATTATGTTGATTTATCCAACTCTATTTGTCTGCAGTTTTAGTGGGTTTTTTTTGGAAGGCAGTACTTTATTTAACAAAGGCCCTATAACTGTAGCCCCACTATTTGAAGGGTAGAAACATTATGAGCAAGTATTGGAAATGAGCAACTATAGGTTAGTGATTTAAATGATCCTCACACTTTCAAGAGATTTCATTTGAATCATGGTAGGAAGGTTTGCTTTTCCTAACACTAGGAAAATAAAAGCAGCAGAATAAAAATGAGCTGAGTAGTACTGCAATGTTAGACTGCACCCCTCTACCATTGGTGTCATAAATGAGAAAACATGTCTTTTGCTTATTGAATAATTTAATGTGTCAGTTAATGGGCTTTATGCTTTTATTTCATTTAACCTTCACAACAACCATGTCAATAAGGTATCATTATCTGTACAAATGAGAGAACTGTGACCCAGGAAATCTAGGTAACATGTCCATGGTAGCCCCAGTAAAATCAGGTCTAGTAGTTCAAACTTGGAAATGTCCAGATCTGGCCAAGAATCTTCACCACTTTGTCATACTACTTCTCTGGACCTAAAAGAGCTTTGCATGTCCAAAAGTTCAGCATAGTCAAAAGCTAATCATTCTTTCACATTGCCATTACTTGACACAAAACATTCAAACTGCTGGATACAGAGGAAAGCAGATTTATATAAAAGTAGAATGTAAGAGTTACTTAAAGATTATTTAATTATAATTCTGCTTTTCAATTGGTTTCCACAAAAATAACTCCATACAGATATGAGATTTTTTAATGTCCTTGCTGCAGCTACTTTTATATAAAATATTTTAGTGGTAATCTATTAGGAAGCAAAAATTTTCAACAAACAAGAAATATAATACACAATGCATTTGGAAACCCAGAAAGACCATTTTATCTAGACTTCTTTTTTCTAGAGAAGTACATTCTTTGCATTGTTCTCTCCAACAAGGTTGCCTTGATGCTACTATATTCAAGGTGCACAACACACACACACACACACACACACACACACACACACATACAGTTTAAAAGGAAAGAATGCAGGAAATTCAAAGCAGCATAGTCAAAAGCCCCAGGGAACTTTCAGTAAGCCAACACATTCCATGACTAGATTGCTTGGTTTTAACAGGGGAAAATGCACAGGACTTAAACCCCTGAGATCAGTGTCTCCATTTCAAGGTCACTTGTGTAATGTAGAAAAACATTACCCTGTTTTAAACAATGAAGAAGGAAAAGCAGGACTCAGCATGTGGGGTGTGGAATAACAGCAACCAGAGAATCCCTTTTCAAAAAATTAAAAACAGGAGCATAAATCATGCAGAGAAGTTACAGTCTCATAAAACTACAATAGTACATCTGGTCTGTGACCTCCAGAAGCTAAACTAATTTCTCACTTAAGGAAAGTATTGACATATTTCTCAAGCTCTACACTACACATAGGAACCCAGGAGAGCTGAACCATGGAAAATGTTCCAGAAGTTACTAGCTTTAAATAAAAGCATCCTAAGAGGCTCTAGGGAGATTCTGGAACAATTTTTTTAAGTGATTAAGTGCTATCAACATTACATCACAGAAAAATTTTGGGGAAAAAGCCACTAATGTGGCCTTCCCCCTTACCGTGTTGCTCACTTTTGATTTCTCTTTAGATTATCACCAAAGAATAATTCTTTCTAATTAGTGAGAGAGTGCAGTCCTCAAGCAGAAATCCCAACATATTTGGACCATGTATTAGTTCGTTTTCATGCTGCTGATAAAGAGATTTAATTGGACTTACAGATACAGATGGCTGGGGAGGCCTCAGAATCATGGTGGGAGGCAAAAGGTACTTCTTATGTGGCAGCAACAAGAGAAGAACGAGGAAGAAGCAAAGTGGAAACCCCTGATATGTCCATTTGATCTCATGAGGCTTATTCAGTATCAGAGAATAGCACAGAAAAGACCAGCCCCTGTGATTCAATTACCTCTCCCTGGGTCCCTCCTACAACAGGTGAGAATTCTGGGAGATACAATTCAAGTTGAGATTTGGGAGGGGACACAGCCAAACCATATCCGACAAAGAGGAAAAATATATGATCAGATAGAGATAGAAATATAGACATAAACATAGCTAACACATTCTTCATGACAGTTGAAGGTAAGAACATACTTTGTGTAATATTTATTTTCCTTCAGAGAAAACTATATTTAATTTTAACTCCATATAGCTGCTATAATCTTTTTTTAACCCATGCCCAATAGCAAGAAATATACTTATCTACACCCTTAGGCAATCAGCCACTGCCAGATGTGTATAAATATCCAGATACATAGGAAAACAGTCAAAATGAAGAAGCCTTCAGATGAGAGCCAAGAGAGGGGCAATCTCATAGGCTTTCACATCTCCCTTCTACCATGAATGGATTTGATGTTTCTTGGTGATCATAGTCAGGGTGACTATAGGTTCTGGGATGCTCCACATCTATTATCCTGGCCCCCTATTACTCTTAAAACTACTCCAGTTCAGATATAGTGTCTTAACAGTAGTGATACTTTAGAAATTGCTACAATGACATATATTATATCCACAGAGAAATATGAATATATATACCCATTATTGTCATATACAAACCCTTTCTAAACAAAGATTTGAAACCAAGTAGTGCCTGTCTTACCATAGAAGTCCAATGTCATTTTAAGTGACATCAATAAGAATTGACTCTAGGCTGGGTGTGGTGGCTCATGCCTGTAATCCCAGCACTTTGGGAGGCTAAGGCAGGCGAATCACCTGAGGTCAGGAGTTTGAGACCAGCCTGACCAAAATGGTGAAATGCCACATCTACTAAAAATACAAAAATTAGCTGGGATGGTGGCCTGTAGTCCCAGCTACTCAGGAGGCTGAGGCACAAGAATTGCTTGAACCCGTGTGGCAGAGGTTGTAGTGAGCTGAGATCAAGCCACTGCACTCCAGCCTGTGACAGAGAGAGACTCCATCTCAAAAAAAAAAAAAAAAAAAAAAACTGACTCTGTTAAAGCTTGCCAAGAGGTTCAGGTTTAATGGTATTATTTATTTGTCTTATGAGTTTTGTTAGTCAATTCCTTCTGGATCACAGTAGTTGTAGACCACAGGAAGAAAGTTTTGCTGTTCAGAAACTGTCATAAAGCACCATTGATATTTACTTCCTGCCAATCAATGCTTCTCATGCCAATCTTTAAAAAGCCAGTAATTACATTGACTAGTGTGTCAGTGATTAAAAAAAAAAACAAATATGATTTCATTTCAGTTCTTCTGTTTCTCTTTTGAAGTTGTATTCAACATACCAGGATTTTTTTATTAACACTGTAATTCTCATTATATTATTTTATCAATTTTCAAAGGAACATAATAGGGCATATAAGAAAAAATTCAGCCTCCGTAAGGCAGAAGAATAGAAGTAGCTAAGATGTTTTGAGTGCTTATTAAATCCTAGGAATTTTTCTAAATCATTTATGCATTAACACTCCTCCTTGCGGGATGACATCAGCAATACAGCACAATAGGAAGCTCCAAATCATTCTTCCCCCCTACAGACAATGATTCAACAATACATGGGCCAGATCCCTTTATGAGAAATATAGAAACTAGATCAGAGACTCCTGCTCCCTGGGAAAGCATGAAACCAGTCACACTGACCAACAGAAAAATTTGTGGCACTCACTCACCAGAGCCCATATCCCCAGCATAGCCCAGAGTGATCATGTGGTAATTCCCAACTCCCAGCTTCTTCCTGGGGAGAGAAAGAGAAGACTGGAACATAGGCTTAATATTCAGATGTTTTGTGGGGCTACCCTAGGGACTGGTTACTGTCTTACATGAATATAAGCATGGACAAGAAATGGCACCAAGTTGGGAGCCACTAAGAACAAAGATAGTAAGAATTATCACACACTCACTCACCATTCTCCCCTACCCCCAGTTCAGCACAGCACAAGTGGGAGAAAACTCCCAACTCCTGACTTCTTGCTGGGGAGGAAGAGTTGCTGTCTCTACCCTATATTTCCAGCTTTTCAGAGGGCTGCCTGAGGGCCTGGTTTCTGTTTTATTCATTTTGGGTACCTGCGGGATACAGCATATTTTAGATACCTGGGAATCACTGAGAGCAAAAAAGAGCTGAGTAGCTTACTGCTACTCTAAGAACCTATGGTGCAGAAGACAGAGGCTGATGTAGCTTGGTAGCTTTTCTCTCATGGAAAGGAATATGTCCAATGTTCCAGCTTCTCCAGCATCTGCCTAATAAATGAATTTCTGCCTAACCTGACTCAGAGTGCTATTGGTGTCACTGAGAACAAAACCTGAGTGGCCAATGGCAGCTCCAGAGAACCTGCAGTACTCCAGACAAACACCAGAGGGAGGAAGAGATAATGAGCTTCAGAAAAAGAAAACTGGAAATTGGGAATTTACATGCACAAATCCAGAGAAGACACATCACCAAAAAAAACTTTGAGAGGTCACCTGAATCACTAGCTGGGCTGATTTGTGAAGGTCTCCATATGAAGCAGGTAAGGACCAGGAAAGGTAGCTGTTTTTTCAAATGTGTGCATCCAAACACAAAATAACAAGGCATCTGAAGACACAGGGAAACACAGTCTAACCAAAGGAATAAAATAAATCTCTAGAAACCAACTTTAATGAAACACAGGTATATGAATTATCAAAGAATTTAAAATTATCTTCATAAGGATGCCCCATGAGCTCAGGAAAACAGCAAAGAGATAGAAAATACTACAAAGTAACAAACATAAAAATTTGGAGCAGAAGAATAAATTAACTGACTTTAAAAACTCACTACAGCGATTCAAAGCAGAAGAAATAACCAGTGAACTCAAAGACAAGTAATTTAAAATTATCCTATCAGAGGAACAAAAAGAAAAATTAATGAAGAAGAGGGAATAAAGCCAAGGACTATGGGACACTTGCAAGCACACTAATATATACATTATGAGGTCTCAGAAGGAAAACAGAGAAAGAAAGAAGTAGAAGAAACAATGGCCAAAAACTTTCCAAATCTGAGAAAGGAAATGGACATATAGATTCATAAAGCCCAACAGAGTCTGTCATGGGTGAACCCAAAGAAGATTACCCTGAGGCACATTATAATCAAACTGTCAAAAATCAATGACAAAGTGAAAATTTGAAGGCAGCAAGAGATATTTGAGCTCCCATGTTCATTGTGGCATTACCCACAGTAAGCAAGATATGGAAACAATCTAATTGTGCATTGACAATTGATGAATGAATAAAGAAAAGATGGTATAGAATATTATTTAACCTTTTAGAAAGAAGAAAATACTGTCATATGGCACAGCATGGATAAACCTTGAGAATGTCATGCTAAGTGAAATAAGCCAGTCACAGAAGGACAAATACTAATGATTCTACTTACATGAGGTATTTAAAATAGTCAAACTCACAGAAGCAAAAACTGGAATGATGATTGCCAGAGTCTGAGGGGAAGAGAAAATGGGGAGTTGCTGTGCTATGGCTATGAGTTTCAGCATGCAAAAATGAAAAACATTCTAGAGATCTGTTGTACAACAGTATCCATACAGTTAACAGTATTGTCCTATACAATTAAAAATTTGTCAATTAACATTTATTTTTTTACCACAATTTTTTAAAATTCATCCACAAAAGAATTTTCTGAGGCAAACAGTATACTTTTCGTCACTTTGCAGATGGCCAAACTAAAGCAGAAAGAGTTCAATTCACTTGCCCAAGGTCATATCACTACTTAGTGGTACAGCCAGGATTTTAACCCAGATTTCAATCCAAAGCCTACATCTTAACTCCTTGATCATTGCCTCTGGACTGCTAAAGAAGTGTGGCAACCAATTATCTGAGTTATCACACCTGTGAGCACTGGGCTCTCCCAGCAATTAACCAAGCACTAAGGCTTGTGAATCACCATTCTGTGACCAAGCCTGTGCTAAGCACCATGAAGCATATAACAAAAGAGTTTAACTTCCATCCCTTCCCTCTTGGGAGTTACACCGTATACACAGTAGTATGCAAATTAGCTAAACATTGAAATCACCTAAGGAGTTATTTTTTTAAAAAGATGCAAGTGGATGAGTCTCACCTTCAGAGATTATGATTTGATTGATTTGGGCCATAGTCTGGATATAGGGATTTTTGCAAGCTCCCCAAATGAGTCTAACACACAGCCGCTGAGTTTAACCACTGGTGTAGAGCAAACTATTAAGCCAAAGAGAAAAGTTATTCCAAACATTTTTCTAAACAATCTAACAGGTAAGGATTATGGAAGAAATAAGAGTATGGCATGAACATGGGGAAGCAAAAAAGAGCAAGGAATTATGCAACCATAAGGTGAATGCTTAGTTTCAGAGATCAGAGGCTTAAAGAAAAGGATAGATTAAAACCTAAAAAGAAAGAAAAGAAGGATACCAGCACACTGAAGTTCCCAAACCTCTTCTTGCTCATTCTTACAATATAATACACAGCTGGGCCCACCTTAACACATCCTAGCTGATACCATCTTTATCAACTTTACCATTAAAGCCAAACTAGACTTAGCACAGTTAATGATGAATTGTCTATACCAAGTGTATCCCTTCTATAACTGACTGTGTAATGGCTAAAATTGGGAAATGGGGGCACAAGTATTGGGTGGCTCTAAGGATCACCAAGGACTTAAGATTACCATGCACACACAAAGGAACCTATGTAGATGACTGCTTAGTACAGAGAGTAACCCAAAACAAGTGTTACATTGTGGCCACAGTTGACTGAAACCTTAAACAAGGAATCTAGAAGATTTCTAATCATAGATACATCAACCAGATGCCAAATTATTATGGAGTCCCTCATTTCTAACTCTTAGAAAACAACGTTCTTCTGCCTTCCTGTGACAAACTTTCTCTGCTGCCAGTTAATGCTGGAGCGTGAATTATTAATCTATTCACCAATTTGCTCTATTATGAGCTTAGTATAATTAAATATATTCACTTTTGATGCTGTTTTGAAAAAAAAAAATCTAACAGGTGAAACAGATTTGAGAGTGCAGGATGGAGTTGCCAGGGAAAGCTGTGAAGGAACTCTTAAGTTGGCACTGACACTGAATGAAGTTTGAGAGGAAGAAGACACAGAACAAAGAAGGGAATGAAGAGTGGAATTCACTTGGTCTTGGGTGGAGTCAGAAGTGGGACAAAGCATATGCCTTTCTTCTTGAGCATAGAAGTTGCTGGGAATTAGGCCGCAGCAAGCATTGCCAGTTCCATCTGGCCCACAGCTGCTTCTGGTAATCATCTAGGTTTATCTCATGCCAGACCAACAGAATTCCTGATGAGTAGTTGAACTCAATAGCTCAGTTTCACTTCAAGCTCTGAATCTGGGATATGCCAATGAATAGCATCTGAACTCCATGAGAACCATGGAACTCACTTAGGGCCCACCCACCCTCCATAACATCTGCATCATATCTCCTAGGAAAGTTTTAGAAGAAATTAATATATCTGTATTCCAAAAACCAGAATAGATTTCTTAGAAGTATCATGTCAAGTATGTCCCAATTATTTCTCATCCCGTGTACCATGCATCCCTGTTTCTTTGGCAGTTCCAACACTCACCACTCTGTGGTGGACCATGAACTGGGACCCAAAAATTATTCCAAGCCAGCTTGTAGACTCAGTTTTGTGAAACAAGTAAATCCTTAGTTTTTCAACCACAAAACATATGTTAAGACTTTATTTTATTCCCAGAAACACATTACCAAGTGAAATGAAGCAAAGCGAATAGTATTTCTAAGGGATAAGTCATTAAAAAACATTGCAAAGAGTTTACAAAAAAGGATTACACTTATACCCTACTTACTAAGTAATAAAAGTTACCACCTACACCACTTCCAATATTACTTAACTTACATGAATACAAACATCTTCCTATAGTAGATGCACTATTACTCACTGAAGCTGATTTATAATAAAATAAAACATAAGGGAAAGAACACTGAAAGAGTCCTGAGTACTATTCCTGGTCCTTCTACAAACTGCTTATACTAATTACCTTGAACATATTACCCTAACTCCTCTGAACCCTATTTTCCTCATCTACAAAGTGTTAAGAGGAAACTAAAAACATGTATGTTTATTTACAGGCCTGAAATGTCTAGATAGATTCTTGGATCTAGATTGCTTAATTCCCTGGAAACACCTTGTGTAGACCAACTGGGAACACAAAATCATTTCAAGGACTATAGGAAGTCATTCTATAAGTAGCATTACAAGGTTCAATACATCTATTCGATTAATTTGTGGCTTTTTACTAAATCTCTATTTTAATTTGACATTAGTTCTAATCCCAACCTGCTAAAATATAATGAAATCCATGTCCTTCCTTGGTAGCTAATCTCCAAATATGACCCCTAAATGAGCCATTTCTTGCATCGTTCACATTGTTGTATAGTTCGCTCCTATCTCTCCCTGTTTTATCAATAGAATGAAACTGAAATGATGTTGCAGAACGTCCAGGTCCAGGATATAAGAATCTTTGCAGGCTACTCCTTGGAACACTTGCTCTGAGGGAAGCTAGCTGTCATGTAAGAAGTCTAACTATCCTCAGATCACCAGACTATAAGGAAGCACAAACTAGCCATGTAGAGAGGACACACAGAAAGAGAAATATGCCTGAGTAGCCCCATCAGTTCCGGTCATCCCAAATGAGGCTCCACAAATGTGAATAAAGAGGCCTTCTTGCCTATTAGCCCACTTGGGCCTATAGATGACTGACTCCAGGCCCAACAGCCATCTGACTATAACGACAAGAGGATTCAGATGAGAATCACTCAACTGAGCCCAAGCAACCAAGAGAACTATAAGAATTAATAATAAATGTATTTTAAGGATAATCCAAGAAGGCCAAATAGGAACAGCTCTGGATTGCAGTTCCCAGCAAAAATGCAGAGGGTGACTGATCACCACATTTCCAAATGAATTTTTACTGCCCACAGAATAGGAGATTCATGGGCAAAAAAGCACCACAAGTCTCCAGCGAGGCTGTTTCAGCCAGTGCACTGGGTCTCCACACAAAAACTCACACAAATCTGGGCACCTTATCAACTGGTGACCAGAACTCCTTGGAGACAGAGTCGCCCGTTCAATTGAAAAAAAAAAAAGGGAGGCTAAAACAGGGAGCCAAGTGATCTGCTTGGCCAGTCCCACCCCCAAAAAGACCAGCAATCTGAAACACTCTGGATTGAGAGTTTCAAAGCAAGCACAGTTGGACCCTGGATGGTCCAGCACCGTGGGGGGAAGAGTGTCTGCCATGATCAAAGCAGTCTACCACTACCCAGGCAGTCCAACATTGCTGAGGCAGTCCACCATTACCGAGGCATTCTGCCATTACAGAGAGAGTCTGCCATTACCGAGGCCGACAACCATTACCAAGGCAGTTCTAATGATAACCCTATAAAGAAAAATGCAAGAAAGTTCAAACAATAGCTGGGTAGAGCCCATGGCAGCTCAGCAACACCTCTGCTGGCAGACTGTGACTAGGCTACCTTCTTGCAGGACAGGGCATCACTGAAAAAAGGCTGAATCATGACAGGAACTTATAAATAAAGCACCACCTGCCCAAGACAGAGCACCTGGGAAAAAAAGGTTGTTATGAGTTACACATCAACAGACTTAAACATACCTGCCCAGCAGCTCTGAATGGAACAATGGAGCTGACAGCTCAGTACTTGAGCTTCTTTAAGGGACACACTGTCTTCTCAAGCAGCTCCCAACCCCTGAATAACCAGAGACACCTCATAAGGGAGAGCTCAGGCTAACATCTGGTGGGTATCCTTCTGTGACAAAGATAACAGAAGAAGAAACTGGCAGCAACCCTTACTGCTCTACAGCCACTGCAGGTGATCCACAGGCAAGCAGGGTCTGGAGTGGACCTCCAGCAGTCCTACAGCAGAGGGGCCTGACTGTTAGAAGGAAAACTAAGAAACAGAAAGAAATAACTTCATCATCAACAAAAAGGATGTCCGGAGACCCCATCTGAAAGCCATCAACTACAAAGACCACAGGTAGATAAATCCACAAAGACGGGAAAAAACCAGTGTAAAAAGGATAGAAACACCCAAAACCAGAAGGCCTCTCCTCCTCCAAGGGATCACAACTCCTCACCAGCAAGGGAACAGGGCTGGATGGAGAATGAGTCTGATGAATTGACAGAAACAAGCTTTAGAAGGTAGGTAATAACGAACCTATGTATGTTCTTCACATGTACCCCAGAACCTTAAGTGCAATAATATATATATATATATACAGTGTATTTTTAATATAACTGTACTAATAAATGGATGTTTTGAAGTGATTTTTCTTTATGGAGAATAGATCATTCAAACAATATCCTGAGACCCCAAAATTCTACTGCCTTTTAAATACTCTTAGAAAAACCTATGACTACATAAAAGCAAGCTTATATAGCGACCTTTATTGCAACATTTTTGCAATGGCAAAAAACTGGGGAAAAATGTTCATCAGTAAGAGAATAAAGAAATCATTATGGTATATCTTTATTGGGAATACTAATAAAAATAAGTTCAAAACAGTGAAGTGCAAACATGGACAAATATCCAAAGTGCCATCATTCAGTTAAAAAAATACAAACTGACATTTATTATTTAAATATAACTTTGTTTAAAAATGTGTTTTTGTGTTCCTATATCTAGACCATAAGAAAGAGAGACAAGGTATAGTACATTGTGCGGTAATAAATGCTAAGATGAAAAATCAATTATGGAAGGGAACAGGATTTTCTGGAGATATACAGTTTTTTAATAGGCAGATGATGAGGTTTGTCTGTGTCCCCACCCAAATTTCATCTTGAATTTCCACACTGCAAATTCAAGGACCCACTGGAAGTAACTGAATAATGGGAGCAGGTCTTTCCCATACTGTTCTCATAATGGTGAATAAATATCACAAGAGCTGATGGTTTTATACAGCAAAGTTTTTCCTGCAGAAGCTCTCTTTTTGCCTACTTCCATGCCTCCTTGCCTTCCACCACGACTGTGAGTCCTCCCCAGCCATGTGGAACTATAAGTCCAATAAACCTCTTTTTTTATATATAAAATTGCCAGGTATGTCTTCATCAGCAGTGTGAAAATGGAATAACACAGTAAATTGGTACCAGTAGAATGGGGTGCTGCAGAAAAGGTACCGAGAAATGTGGAAGCAACCTTGGATCTGGGTAACAGGCAGAGGTTGGAATAGTTAGGAGATCTCAGAAGAAGACAGGAAATTTGTGGGAAAATTTTGAATTCCCTAGAGATTTGTTGAATGGCTTTGACCAAAAGAGACTGGCAGCATTTTGCCCTTGCCCTAGAGATTTGTGGAACTTTCAACTTGAGATGATTTAGGGTGTCTGGTGGAAGAAATTCCTAAGCAGCAAGCATTCAAGATGTGACTTGAGTGCTGTTAAAGGCATTCAGTTTTATAAGGGAAGCAGAGCCTAAAAGTTCAGAAATTTTTCAGCCTGCTAATGAGATAGAAAAGAAAATCCCATTTTCTGAGGGAAAATTCAAGCTGGCTACAGAAATTTGCATAAGTAACAAGGAGCTGAACGTTACTCCCCAAGACAATGGGGTGTGATAGGTCTCAATGGCAGCCTCTCCCATCACAGGCCTGGAGGTCTAGGAGAAAAAAGTGGTCTCATGGGCTGGTCCCAGGGTCCCCATGCTGTGTGCAGCCTAGGGTCTTGGTGCCCTGTGCCCCAGCAGCTCCAGCTGTAGCTGAAAAGGGCCAATGTAGAGTTCAGACCATGGCTTCAGAGAGTGCAAGCCACAAACTTGGCATCTTCCAGGTGGTTTTGAGCCTGTGAGTGCACAGAAGTCAAGACCTGAGGTTTGGGAACCTCTGCCTAGATTTCAGAGGATGTATGGAAATGCCTGTATGTCCAGGAAGAAGTTTGCTAAAGGGGCAGCATTCTCATGAAGAATCTCTGCTAGGGGAGTATGGAAGGAAAATGTAGGATGAGAGCACCCACACAGAGTCCCTACTGGGGCACTGCCTGGTAGAGCTGTGAGAAGAGGGCCACATCCTCCAGACTCCAGAATGATAGATCCACCAACAGCTAGTACCATGCACCTGGAAAAGCCACAGATACTTAACACCAGCCCATGAAAGCAGCCAGGAGGGAGGCTGTACCCTCCAAAGCCACAGGGGTGGAGCTGCCCAAGACCATGGGAACCTACGTTTTGCATCAGTGCAATCTGGATGTAAGACATGGATTCAAAGGAGATCACTTTGGAGTTTAAGATTTGACTGCCCAACTGGATTTTAGATTTGCATGGGCCCTGTATCCCCTTTGTGTTGGCCAATTTCTCCCATTTGGAATGGCTGTATTTATCCAATGCCTGTACCCCAAATGTATCTAGGAAGTAACTAACCTGCTTTGATTTTACAGGCTCATAGGTGGAAGCAACTTGCCTTGTCTTGGATAACAGTTTGAACTATGGACTTTTGAGTTAATGCTGAAATGAGTTAAGACTTCGGAGGACTGTTGGGAAGGCACGATTGGTTTTGAAGTGAGGATGTAAGATTTGGGAGGGGCCAGAAGTGGAATGATATGGTTTGGCTTTGTCCCCACCCAAATCTCATCTTGAATTCCCACATGTTGTGGGAAGGACTTGGTAGGAGGGAACTGAATAATGGGGGCCGGTTTTTTCCATGCTGTTCTCATGATAGTGGGTAAGTCTCACAAGACCTGACAGCTTTATAAGGTGGGGTTCCCCTGCACAAGCTCTCTTTTTGCCTGCTACCATCCATGAAAGATGTGACCAGCTGCTCCTTACCTTCCACCATGATTGTGAGACCTCCCCAGACACATGGAACTGTTAAGTCCAATAAATCTTTGTTAAATTGCCCAGTCTCAGGTATGTATCAGCAGAAGGAAAATGGATTAATGCAGCAGAGAAGTCTCAAAAAGAAAGCTACATTTGAGCAAAAACCTGAAGGAGGTAAAGAAATTAGCCATGAGAGACATATGAGCAAAAAGTGTTTAAGGCAGAGAAAGCAGGTTCCATCCTTCATATAACCCTAACTGGGCACTGATTTGATTTAGTAAGTTTGAAACCCTCTTCTCTAAATTTGACATGGTAATATACATAAATAAAAATTAATACAAAATATCATTTTAAAAATTGAGTAATGTATGTTTATTGGCCGCATAAATGTCTTCTTTTGAAAAGTGTTCATATCCTTCACCCACTTTTCTTGTAAATCTGCTTTAGTTCTTTGTAGCTTCTGGATATTAGCCCTTTGTCAGATGGCTAGCTTGCAAACATTTTTTTCCCATTCTGTTGGTTGCTGGTTCACTCTAATGATTGTTTCTTGTGTGGTGCATAAGCTCTTAAGTTTAATTAGATCTCATTTGTCTTTTTTGGCTTTTGTTGCCATTGCTTTTGGTGTTTTAGTCATGAAGTCCTTGCCTATGCCTATGTCATGAATGGTGTTGCCTAGGTTTTCTTCTGGGGTTTTTATGGTGTTAGGTTCTATGTTTAAATATTTAATCCATCTTGAGTTAATTTTTGTGTAAGGTGTAAGGAAGGAGTCCCATTTCAGCTTTCTGCACATGGCTAGCCAGTTTTCCCAACACCATTTATTAAACAGAGAATCCTTTCCCCATTGCTTGTTTTTGTGAGGTTTGTCAAAGATCAGATGATTGTAGATGTGTGGCATTACATCCAAGGCCTCTGTTCTGTTCCATTGGTCTAGATCTCTGTTTTGGTACCAGTAGTATGCTGTTTTGATTACTGTAGCCTTGTATTATCGTCTGAAATAGTCTGAAGTCAGGTAGTATGATGCCTTTAGCTTTGTTCTTTTTGCTTAAAATTATCTTGGCTATGTGGGCTTTTTTTTTTTTTTGGTTCCATATGAAGTTTAAGGTGCTTTTTTCCAGTTCTGTGAAGGTCAATGGTAATTTGATGGGGATAGCACTGTATCTATAAATTACTTTGGGCAGTATGGCCATATTCACAATATTGATTATTCCTAACCATGAACATGGAATGCTTTTCCATCTCTTTGCGTCCTCTCTTATTTCATTGAGCAGTGCTTTGTAGTTCTCCTTGAAGAGGTCCTTCACATCCTTTGTTAGCTGTATTCCTAGTTATTTTATTCTCTTTGTAGCAGTTGTGAATGGGAGGCTTATGATTTGGCTCTCTGTCTGTTAATGCTCATCATCACTGGTCATTAGAGAAATGCAAATCAAAACTACATTGAGATATCATCTCACATCAGTTAGAATGGCGATCATTAAAAAAATCTGGAGACAGATGCTGGAGAGGATGTGGAGAAATAACACTTTTACACTGTTGGTGGGAGTGTAAATTAGTTCAACCATTGTGGAAGACAGTGTGGCGATTCCTCAAGGATCTAGAAATAGAAATATCATTTGACCCAGCAATCCCATTACTGGGTATATACCCAAATGTTTATAAATCTTTCTATTATAAAGACACATGTACATGTATATTCATTGTAGCACTGTTTACAATAGCAAAGACTTGAAACCAACCCAAATGCCCATCAATGATACACTGGATAAAGAAAATGTGGCACATACATGCCATGGAATACTATGCAGCCATAAAAAAGGATGAGTTCATGTCCTTTGCAGGACATAGATGAATCTGGAAACCATAATTCTCAGCAAACTGACACGAGAACAGAAAACCAAACACCTCATGTTCTCACTCATAAGTGGGTGTTGAACAATGAGAACACATGGACACTGGGAGGGGAACATCACACATTGGGGTCTGTTTGGGTGGGGGGCTATGGGAGGGATAGCGGGGGGAGGTTGGGGAGGGATAATATTGGGAGAAATGCCTGATGTAGGTGATGGGGGGATGGAGGTAGCAAATCACCATGGCATGTGTGTACCTATGCAATCCTGCAAGTTATGCACATATACCCCAGCACTTAAAGTATAATTTAAAAAATTGACTAATATTCCTGAAGATGCTAAGAGACCTTCTGAAGTGCTGATGCAGGAATATAAATCACAACCTCAAGACTGCATACAAAATGCATACTCTGAAAAATCTGTGAGTGACATTAAAACTCTAATTAAAGCAAATAATCTAAATATCTAGGTGACCAAATCCTCCAACATAAAGTTACTTAAGCATAGGCATATTCACAGTTACTTCTCTATCATAGGAAACCACCTATGGTCCTTCTTGTTTCCAAGAAAAGATCTTTGCTAGAGTATATCACACATCGCACCATTCTGAATCAAATATTCAGTTGCAAATAGGTAGTTTCCAGGTAGAGAAGAGCCCTTGCCTAAAAGCTGTCCCTATTGCAAACAGTTTATCTCACTTCAATTTTCTTCCTTTTCTTTGCAAGAAGAATGTCCATCACTTTTTTTAAATCTGGAGACCTAGATCCCTAGTTCAAAGAATTTGTAAGAAAAAACTCAGCTCAAATATCTGAATCTGCCCTTAAAATGACATGCTGGGATATTAATTTATGAAGGAAGCAATTTTTAAATTTCACCTAGCTTTTGGCACAGACTTCTCACTTTTCAAGAGTTTCCTTATTGACAAGGATGTTAAATAAAATTTCTAGCTGCTTCACATTGTAAGATACTATTGGACCCTTCTAAATTCCACAGATGATGCCCTGGCAGCAGCATAAAGGGAGACTTTGCTGCATAACATTCACATGTGAGTCCCCTTACAGCACTCCTCTGCATTCTGGAGGAAAACTCAGTATTGGCCCAGTGATAAGCCAAAGAGCCCTAGGATTCATACATGTATTCCCTGGTGTTCTAGAGTTCCCATCTAAAATGAATTACATAAGCACATTTACAATAAAGATTATGTGTGCTACACATCCTTTACATTATCAAACCTTGGTTTTTGTCAAAGAGCTGGTAGTTAAATATTTGCCACCAAATCACTGGATGTATGTACATTAAAATAATTCATTGATATAAACTAAAGACCAAAAGACAATATGTGAATATAGATTTTGCTATAGTAATTCAGGAGAAAAATAAAACTGGGAAAGAATTGAGTCATCATATGATTTTAACAGAAATGCTAAAACCAAACATTTTTGAACTATAATAATATCATAGGCTGAAAGCAGAAATTTAATTTTCATAAAATAATATCGCATATCAAATTAATATTCTTAAATATCTCAGTTATTGGATTTTATACATTTAAAATTGAAATTTTCTTTGAATTTTATAGTTCCATAAGAACTATAATCATTCATTCACCCACTCATTCATTCCCCAGTGAATGAATTGATATAGTAATATATGCCAGACACTAATTTAGGTGCTGGCTCTATCAGTGAACCCAATAGAAGTATTTATTTCTATTTTGTTTATATTTAAGTACTATTCTAATACAAATCATAGTTTAACATTGGATACTTACATTTTTTGTCAAAAAAAGACTGTACATTACTCAAATTTGACAAAAGCATATTAAAGCCTTTCTCAGAAGGCAGACACTCTATAGTCTGCTCACTGCAGAGAGGGCTGAAAAGTGATAAAGCATAAAACTCAGTCAACAGTAATGGCTAAAGATGGTGGAGTCTGGCCTTTGCTACCATTTTTCTTTAACTTGTACAAGTATTTGTAGATCACTGTCTTAGTCCATTTATCCTGCTATAACAGAATGCCACCACACTAAGTAATTTATAAAGAAATGAAATTTATTTCTCATATCTCTGAAGGCTAGGAAGTAAAAGATCAAGGTCTGGCATCTGGCAAGGACTGCTCTCTACTAACAAGATGGTAGCTTAAATGCTGTGTCCTCTAAAGGGGAAGAATACCTTGCCCTCAATGGCAGAAGGTAGAAGAGCAAGAGGGCCAAACTGCCTATGTCGAGCCCTTTTATAACAACAATCTATTCATGAGAGTAGATCCCTCATCTCCTAAACACCTCCCAAAAGGCCCCACTTCCCAACACAATTGCATTGGATTACATTTTCAACACATTTTAGAGGACACACTCGGACTACAGTAATTATCAAAAATAGACTACCCTCAGCATTTATGATTTCTGAAATAATTTCATTGGTAATTAAACCCTTTCACCTAAAATATTTTTCCCATTTTGAAAGGACAGGATTCAAACAGAGAAATTTAAAGTTGCTAGATGTGGCTGGGCATAGTGACTCACCTGTAATCCCAGCACTTTGGGAGGCCAAGCCTGGTGGATCACCTTAGGTCAAGAGTTCGAGACCAGCCTGGCCAACATGGCAAAACTCTGTCTCTACTAAAAATACAAAAATGAGCTCGGTGTGGTGGCATGCACCTGTAATCCCAACTACTCAGGCGGCTGAGGCAGGAGAATCATGTGAACCCAGCAAGTGAAGGTTGCAGTGAGCCGACATACCACTGCACTCCAGCTTGGATGATGCAGTGAGACTCTGTCTCAAAAAAAAAAATAGCTAGATGTATTAATCAGAGTTCTCCAGAGAAACAGAAACAACATGATAAACAGATGTGGATAAATGGATGGATAGATTAGATAGATAGATAGATAGATAGATAGATAGATAGATAGATAGATAGATAGATAGATTTAGAGATTTTAAGAAACTGGCTCATGTGAATGTAGAGCCTTGACAAGTCCAAAGGTAGGCCAGCAGGCTGGAAACCCAGGGAAGAATTGCAGTATGAGTTCAGAGTCAGTCTGCTGGCAGAATACCCTCTTGCTCAAGGGAGGTCAGTCTGGTGTATGAAGGTCTTCGACTGATTGGATGAGGCCAACCCACATTATGTAGGGTAATCTACTGTACTTAAAAGTCATTGCTTTAAATGTTAGTCTCATTCAAAAACACCTCCAGAAACATCCAGAATAACATTTGACCAAATATCTGGGAGCCATGTGTCAACCAAGTTGACACAAAAAATTAAGGATCATTAGTAAATTTAGCATTTATTGCTTAGTCAGTAATTTGTAAAATACATATGAAAATATTTAGAATGTTATTATTACCTTTATTCTGAGATAAGGAATCACTCTGGGAAATATTGTAAATTGAATTCAACCCTGACAAATAACCATGAATTGAATTCCACTGTACTTAAACTTCTTTTAGGTTTTCCTAGTCTGTTAAATTAATTTCAGCTGTAAAAAAATTGAAAGCAAATTAAACTGAAGTTATTAAAGAGCAATTTATACACAAAAGGAAAAGTGAAAGTATTGAATTTGGAAAGGAACATAAAGAAATAAAAGTCAATTGATGCACTATCCAAGTTGTCATTTTAAGTTCTTTCAATAAAAATAAGGGCACAATGGTAATTTAAATACAGACACAGAGACACAAGACAGAAAGAGCTAAAGAATAAGAGAGCAAAATTCTGCCAGCAGATCAAAGGAAGGAATTGCTCGGGAGGATCAGAAAACTGCAGAACAGAAATGAAGTCTAACTGGGACTGATGAAAGAACTACAAAGGTTCTCCATGTAAAGAAGCAGCCAGAAAGAAAGGCATCTCATAGATTGCTTTAAGCCCATTTGGCCTCTGAAGCAATAAATGTGCTGAGGTTTAGGGCTGAAGAGACAATGAAGACAGAGTCAGAGGGCAGTCAGTGTGTGTAAATCAGTGACAATACATTTTCTGATGCCTTGTTTCTTATGGCTCCAGGCCTCAACTAGAACCACATGCCATTTTCACTGAAGGCCAACTTGGCAAACACCCTGCCACTCTCCACCTTCATTTAAAAATACCCAGCTGAGAAGAATTATCCTGGGAGCTTAAATTAAATAGCCCAATCATGACCAAATATAAACTTTCCATTTTTTTATTTTACAAGAGGACTTTTTAAATTTTCCTTTAAAATGAGACAGCTATGATTAATATAGTGGGCACTGATCGGTGCTTCCCCAATTCCCCAGGACTGCTCCTGCCATTTCCACATATCCTTCCTCAGGCTTTGATGTGCTTTTACCTCCAAAGTTCTGTATGCAGGACTATCTTCTACTAGGTGCTCCTGAGTCCTGGCACAGCTTGGGCTGCAAGAGCAGAGAGCCAGAAGCACCCAGAAGTTTACCTCTGTACCTCCCTAATTCCCTCCTCCAGTCTAGGACTGGCAGGGGAATATGGAAGCCCATCTCCTCCCCTCAGGTAAAGACAACTCTGAGATGTATCTTCCACTCTGCAGGAATTCACTACACTCTCCCGAGGACTTTGCCTGAAACCAGCCCCTTGCTTGGCTTCTGCCTTGCTCTGCCCTACCTCCCTCACACCCTTAACAGTTTGTCCTGAAAACACTTCCCAGTAAATCACTTGCACAGACAATCCTTGTCTTAGACAACCAGTGAAAGATGATTCTACAGTTTATATTCTTTAGAGCTTTAAGGTTCTGTCAAAACAATACATGCAAAACAAGATAAACAAATCCAAGACTGTTATAATGAGCCCTTAATTCTGTAGCCAAAGTCATCAACAGTGAGTTAGGGGCATCTCAAGTTCATAAAGTCACCAGTAATGTCATGAATGATGTCACTAGTGGTTTGAGATTTTTAAGATGGAAAGTACTATAATGTTCCAGGGAGACCATGGACTTTGGAGCCAAACAGGCTTGCATGCAGTACTAACACAACAAATCACTAGTCACATACTCATTGGAAGCCTTAGATTCCAATTCTATAAAATGGTTAGATTCTGAATCTACAAAATTGCAATGCTGACCTTAAAGAGTTTGTAGAAGTAAATGAGTAAATATTTAAAACACCTGATACACAGTAAACACAAATTATTATTTCATTTTGCTTTCTAAAGGGAATGATTTTGTCACAAGGAAAACAGAGCTGATGGAAACATCTGTTTCCCTACAGTGAAAAGCCTTAAGGAAGAGCCCCAATTAATTATGTCATTAGCCACCAGTTTACATTTAGAAGAGGGTTACATAGCAATTGGGTTTTTTTCTTCTGCTTGTTTACAGATAACCTTAAGGTTCTCTTGAATTATTGAAGCTTGTTTCACTCATTCATTAATCCATGTTTATTGAATGGCTATAGAACAGGTACTAGGACATACAGAGGTAAAATAGATACAATGCCAATAAGCAAGTAAACAAGTAAGTAAAATAATTAGCGATGGTGATAAATAGCATGAGGGAAATAAACGGGCTAATCAGATGAATTAACTGCAAAAGGGAGGCTCACGGCATTAGAAACAGATGGTCAGGAAATATCTCTCTAAGGGAGGGATATTCCAGCTGAGGGAAGACAGGAGCCAGGGCTTGCTGTGAAAATCCAGGAAAGAATCTTCCAGGCAGAGGGAACAGCAATCTGAGATGGGCGAGACTTTGGTGCCAGCCGAACTAAAGTGATCTGAATTCAGAAGATTATGTTAGAAGATAAAAACAAATTATCAGGAAGAAGACCATACAGTTCTTCATGGGTATATTGAATGGTCTGACTCAACGTAGTACAGCCATGAGAAGAATTTTTGTTTCTCTCCAACCTTTATTCCTCAATGAATTATATCAAGTTTCCTTTGCCTTCCCTTTAAAGACATTGCAGACAGAATGGAAAGCTTCACAGTCAATTTCAATTATAAAACAACCCAGTCTAGTAATATTAAATACAGTTTAAAATTTAACCCTCAAATGCAGTTTAATGCTGTAATCCTTCCCTAGCTGGGACTGGCCAGCAATCGGAGAGTGACAGTGTCAGCATTTCCAGTTCTCTCCACCATCCCCATCCCTCTTTTGGGTTGCCCCTTTTCCATGGTTTGAAATCTTGGTGAAAATAGGAGGAAAGGGGACAATGTCTCTGACTTTCCTGGTGCTGCTGCTCACCCTCCTTGACTGTTGATGCTTTCTGTGTTATGGATGTTCAAGGGCCCATTATCACACATGTATGAGTATGTGCAGACTCTTCAGGAAGCCCCACAGAGAACACTCAGTTCTTTAATGTAGACAATCTACTTAGAGAGACTTCACCCAATCCATCTGACTTCCCATCCCTCAGCGATATAGTCCATGACCTCTTGCTTCTAGCAATATGGCTGAAGCCTGGTTCCCTTTCAGAGTTCCCACCTGGTCCATAGGAGAATTATCCTTTACCTACTAAACACTGGAGGTGTGACTTCCCTAATGCTCAACACTCTTCCCCTTCGTTTCACATTTTCCATATCCTGATTTCAAACCCACTGCATCAGCAAATATCCGACTTTCAATTCAGTGCCATTCACACTTTCTTCAGACACTCCTAGTCTCTGTGAGTGGATCTCCTGGAGTGTCACTCTTCGCTTGGCTTAAATCAAAATAATCTACTCTCTTTTTGTCAGTAAAAAGAAAGGAGAATCCATAGCACTCTCTCACAGACTAGTAACTCAGTTGTCTCAGACTCTTATATTTTCTTTAGCTGGATAAGAGGCAGGTAAAGAGGTATGCCAGATGTGATAATGACACTGAAAAGCTGTCTTTTCTTACCCAGTGCTATGGGGATGGAACTGATGCCACTCTTTGCAATGTGGAACTACATAGCAGCTTTTTCATTTTGATTGAATACAATACAAAGCTTTTTGCTTTGAATACAATCTATGTGATGTATCTATTACTAATAAATACTTGGAGATTATCTGCATAACTTTTCATTGAAATTCAGATATATTAAGGAACAAATGTGTTCATTTATTTATCAGAATGTATTTATTCATTAGTGTGATTTTTTATTCTTAGAGTGTGAATACATTTCTACCCCTTTTCCTCATTAATCTCTTAATTACTCAGGGATTACCACTAATGAACAGCTGTGATTGCTAATATACTCTTTAGCAAGAGATGATCGTACTTTTTCCCAGGACCCCATCCAGTCATTCAGAAATGTGTGTTTTCATCTCTCGCCCCTGTTCTGCTAGAAATAACTTCTTCTAATAAATGCAGACACCTGGAAAGAGGCATAAGAGGTTATTTTCTTTTTCTATTTGATCTTCTTGTTTTTGTTTACAATGAAGGAGAAAATTAGGTAAGCTGGATGCCTTAGTTACATACTGTGTAAGGAAAGAAAATAGTAGAGTTGAAAAAGCATTTCTTAATTAACCACAGCTAATTTGTACAAGGTGACAATAAGAAAAATTAAATGAAAGAGGGAAAAAAGAAAAAGTATTGTCAATTTTTTTTAGATACTAAAAGCAAACGAGAATGATAAATTGGGACATCATAGAAACACAATAAACTTTTATCTCTGACAATTAGTGATCATAGATGATTAACGAAACCATAAATAATATCCAAATCAGCATATCATCCTGCAGCTAATGTGCCATGTATCATGTACTCAGTACATGGAGCAAGCCAGCTCTGAGGACTCTGAGGCTTCAGTGAGTTCTAAAGAAAGTAAAATTCAGAAATTCTTCGCATGGCATTACTAGCTGTAGGATACTGGTACCCAAGAATCCATTCCAGATGTCTGTGTAAACATGGGTCTAAGTTGTAAACCACAGTAGCCTAAGTTAGACAACCAGTTTAGGCATTCTTCACTTTCCTTAAGCCCACACGTGCAGCAGATTTGGTGCATGAAGCAAACACCCGTTTTCAGGGGCTCACTCCCGGAACACATATAGTCTTTGATACCATTAAATGTGAGTGATGATTCAAGCCCTTTGAAATCACTGGGCTGCAGTCACACAAGCTGAAATCACCTTACATCATGTAGTATATAAGATAGTTCTTCTTACCAGGAAAGAAAAGAAATAGATGAAAACTTTTGAAATGTAATGCATATTACCTTTCATAGAAAATTTCTATGAAAAATAAACCTCTAAAACAGAAAGACATGAACATTACATGAATCTGTTTTTTCTTGATTTGCTTTAGTGTTTCTTATTTCCAAAAAAAAAAAAAAGTGTGTGTGTGCGTGTGAGTGTGTGTGTGTGTCTGTGTGCATATACAGTTGTCCCTCAGTGTCCATGGGGAATTGATTCCAGGACCTTCAGGACCAAAATCCAAAGATGCTGAAGTTGTTTATATAAAATAGTGTAGTATTTACATATTAACCTAAATACATCCTCCTATATACTTTAAATCATCTCTGGATTACTTATAATCCTAATACTATAGGATTATAAGTAATCCTATATAATAATATATAATAATAATAATAATAATGTATAATAATATATAATAATAAAATATAATATAATATAAAAATATATAATATAATATAATATAATATAAAATATAATAAAATATATATATATTTATATATATATAATATATATATAAATATATATATTTTTAATATATATATAAAATAAAATATAATAAAATAAAATATAATAAAATATAAAAAATAATTATAATATAATATAATATAATAATATAAAAAATAATATAATAATATAATAATAATGTATAATAATAATAATAATGTATAATAATCCTAATAATTATAATTACTTATAATCCTAATATCATGAAAATGCTATGTAAATACTTGTTATACTGAATTTTTTATTTGTATCACTTTTGTTGTTTTGGAGTAGGTTTTCTTCAGAATACTCTTTATCTGAGGTTAATCGAATCCACAGATGCAGAACCCACAGATACAAAGGGCCTTGAGTGTGTGTGTGTGTGTGTGTGTGTGTGTGTGTGTGTGTAGAGAGAGAGAGAAGAATAGATGAACAAAATTACACATATTAGCCACATTTTTTGCAGGTTCTTTAGATGCTGAATTTGGAAAATGTAAACTGTCTGTAAATCTATAAATTTCTGTTATTGTAATAATATCAGAACACATCAGCAGTAACCTAAGAACTATTGCTTTGATCTCAATCTCTAACTAGGAGTGTACATTAACCAGTTTCCTGGGTAATATAAAGAAAATGGCATGCGTTTCATTTTCAGTGACCTAAACATGCCATTCTCTCTTTCTCCAGGCCTTTGCATATGTTGTTCCCTCTGATTGAAATCTTTTTACCACCTCTTGGCCTAACTCCTACTCATCTTTTAGGTAGCAATTTTTAAAAATCACTGCCTCTATAACTCTTTTGTTGAATGTCATGTACCTTTTGTCATCCAGCTCCACTCTTTCATATTCTCTTATGTAATGCTTGCACTGAGATTCTGCAAATTACATGTTCCGGACTCATTTGCCAGCCTGCTCTTTAGGTAAGTCAACAGGAGACAGTAGAAAGGGTTGAAAGGCAGAAGGGGTAGTGAAGGGCTTTATTCTGTTTTTATTTTGTTTTGTTGGGATTTTTGCCATTTCTGTCTGTGTTGCCAGAGCAGTGGCAATTTACCTCTGCATCGACAGTTGGCTGTGGCCACCAGTGACTTTCAACATTCATGAAATCAAGCCCATTACACTCCCTCACAAATATGCACAGAATCCGTATATGCAAAGGTATGAGACCAAACTCTGCAGGACACCTCTTTCAAAAATCATAGGTTATAGTATCCTTTTGTTCCCTCGGTCTCAGAGGTAGCAGCTGCTTCCTGTAATTGTTTTTATCTAACTGACTTCCATGCTTTGATTTTGATTTGTCAACCCTCCAATACTTAAGCATTCAATTCTTAGTGGTACACTTATGGTGTAGAAATTCCTAGTGCAATTCTTTTTCCAAATTGGACCCAACTGATACAGCAATTGGCACTATGAGTGAGATCAGAAAACAGATCCTCAAAAATAAAACTCTAGGACTTTAGTCATTCCGTTAGCCTTGAATGTTGTGCTGAATTCACTGTCAATTAAAAATGGGATACTTATCATCTGTCATACAGTGGTATCCTATTTCATTAGGTCGTCATCTGTAATAGAGTGAAATGAGGTGACTTTAAAGCGAATGTCTTGGAAAACCAGGGGCTCCTATATTTTACTTTTACAGCAGTAGTCGTAACTACAAAACTGTGAGGTGAAATTTATCTATCTATCTATTTATTTATTTATGCTTCCTGGAAAGCTTACAAAAACCATAAAGAAATATTTTTTAACTTTAAGTTCAAGAAAATGAGAACTTCTATGCCAGGCCAAGAGAATCTTATTTCTTAAAAATTAAAGATAGTGTTTAAAAATCAGACACAAAATTTAATTATGCAGGTTGAAGAATTATAACAGAAGTTGATTCACAGATTCACATTCTCCTTTGTGAAAGGTAGGACACTAATTTGACAAGAATAGGACTCATATCCTTGAAATGAAGACATCTGGAACAACTTAGATGGAAGTGAGAATACTGATCCCTGCCTGGGTCATTCTGAATCTCTTCTGAGAAGATTCATCATCTCTTAGACACATTATAATAACCTATCTAAAGCATATGCTTTGCTAGAGGCATCTTATTAATAGGATGCATTAATACATCTACCCCTATAAGTAAAGCCTAATGATCCTAGGGGATAGTGCAATGTCTGAGAAGACAGGAGATCATTTTTACTACAAGATAATTGCAAACATGGAAATGGATGCTAAGAGTGTTAGACCAGAGGATGGAATATAACTTTGAGTGGAACCTAATTTATTAATATGAGTACATTTACCAGAGATTATGTAGTAGCTGGGATTACAAGCATGCACCACACCACCCAGCTAATTTTTTTATTTTTAGTAGAGATGGAGTTTCACCACGTTGGCCTGGCTGGTCTTGAATTCCTGAGCTCAGGCAATCTACCCACCTCGGCCTCCCAAAGTGCTGGGATTACAGGCATGAGCCACCATGCCTGGCTGAGATTACATATTTAATGTGAGATTGAGATGCCAAAAATTCCTTAGAATACAAAGAAATAAAAGCTAAATGCCCAGAGAGATAGGAATGTTAGAGTGGATTCATTTGCACTGCCATCCATACACGCCTTGCCATTGACTACCTGCAATAAGACCCAGAGGACATGCTTTTCACCAAAGAATTGAGAAACACAATAAAGAAACATAGTTCCTAACATCTACTCACTGACTTTGCAAAGATCAATAAAGTAACATTTCCTGGTAGTTTTAAGATTGGAGTATAAACGATGTTTTTTTTATTTGTTTGTTTATAGGGATTGTTCCATCTTCCTCTTTATATTGTTAGATACAAGAGGAGACTGCTATTACAGTATCTGCCTTTCTCATCTTCTCTGTCTCCTCTCTCCTTCTTCCTATTTTATTCTTAATCTCTTGCCCAAAATTAGAGATACTCCCTTGTATCTGTGAGTACACCCAAGTGAAAATCTATATTATAAATAATATACTAAAATCCTGAATAAATATAAAGAGTACTAAACACCCTGAATAAAATTAGTTTAATGAAGCTGGGAACTACCATACTGTCATTGGATTTTCTGATATTTTAAGTATATTTTACCCCTTTTAACTTTAGCAAAAGAAGTTTTAATAATGAAGTACTTATATTTAAAATCTAAACCTGAATAAAATTAAAGTCACTCAAAGAACCAGGTAGAGGTTGGAGGTATTCTAAGCAGAAAGAACCAGGTATGTAAAGACTCCCAAGACAAGGAAGAACTCGGTGTCTTTCAAAAGCCTCAAAAAAAGCAAGTGTCCACATGTTCTCACTCATAGGTGGGTGGTGAACAATGAGAACACATGAACACAGGGAGGGGATCATCACACACTGAGGTCTGTTTGGGGGGACTAGGTGAGGGACAAGGAGGTAGGGAGGTTGGGGAGGGATAACATGGAGAGAAATGCCAGATATAGGTGACAGAAGGATGGAAGCAGCAAACCACATTGCCATGTATGTACCTATGCAACAATCCTGCATGATCTGCACATACACCGCAGAACCTAAAGTGCAATGAAATATATATATTTATATATGTATATATATAAAAGAATTAATACATCTTCAAAAAAAAAAAAAAAAGAAAGAAATGCAGGTATCTGGAGCCTGCAGCAAGAGTGTGAGTGAAGCAAGATAAATTCTCTGAGGTAAGCAGGAGTCACATCATGCAGTGCTTTGCAGGCCCGGTAAAAGATTTTATTTTCATTTCAGGTGAGAGAAATTTTTGAGTTTATGCTTCTAAAATGTCACTGTAACTGCTATGAGAGAAATGGATTGCTAGCAAATGTCACCTAAAAATAAAACAAAAATAGACTCATTCTTTAATTCAACAAATATTATCAAGCATTCAAAAATCTTCTTGAAGCTTATATTCTACTGATGGGAGCCAAAAAATACAGAAGAAAATAAGTAGCTTATTAAGTAGTATGCTAAGAGGATAAGTGATTTTAAACAAATAAATAGGGAAATGGAAAAGGGAATGTTGAAAGAGAGAAAATTTTAATTAGGGTAACAAAGGAAAGCTTCAGTGAGAATGAAACATTTACATGAAGACATGAAGGAGTCTGAGAAGCAAATCAGCAGTTAACTGAAGAAAGTACATCCACGAAAAGGGAACAGCAAGGTCAAGACAGCTGGATTAGGATGAATGGGGGGACAATAGTCAATAAGTTCTCAGAAGAAATAGAGGGAGGTCATGGAGGACCTTGGAGGACATCTTAAGAATGTTGACTTTTGGCTGGGTATGGTGGCTCACACCTGTAATCCAGCACTTTGGAAGGCTAAGCCAGGTGAATCACTTGAGGTCAGGAATTTGAGATCAGACTGGCCAACATGGTGAAACCCCATCCTTACTGAAAATACAAAAAAATAGCCAAACGTTGTTGCACGCCTGTAATTCCAGCTACTTGGGAGGCTGAGGCAGGAAAATCACTTGAACCCCAGATGCAGAGGTTGCAGTAAGTCGAGATCATGCCACTGCACTCCAGCCTCGGTGACAGACTGTCTCAAAAAATACAAATAAAAATAAAAGAACTTTGACTCTGAGTGACATAAAAAGCCAGGAAATTTTGGTAAGGAGAGAAGTGACATCACTGACTAAAGTTTTTGCAGGAGCATTCTGGACATAGTTTTGTGCTAACAAGATGGTAATTGGAGTTAACAAGACTATAATTGGACAGGAGAAGTAAGAAGATCAACTGGGAGGCTGCCACAACAATCTAAGAAACAAATGATGGTGGCTTGGGGACAAAAGAGTGGAAGGACTGAGGAATGCTTTGATTCCAGCTACAGTGTAAAGGTAGAGCCAACATTACTTATTGTTGGATCAGCTGAAGAGGTGAGAGGAAAAAAAGAGCCTAAAACTACTAAGAATTTTGACGTAAACAACTAGCAAAACAAAAATGCTATTTGCTAAAATGAAATGAGAAGTTAGTTTGGGGAGGAAGATGAAGATTTCCACATTGGACCAGTTAAGTCTGACATCCATGTAGCAATAAATAGGTAGTTGTTATGAGTCTGGATTTCAGGGGAGCAAAACATTTTAGAGATATAATTTGAGGAGCTATTAGTGTATGTATGAATAGATCTTGTTTAAATCCATGATATGAAGATGACTTTGGGAATGAATGTAAATAAGACAAATAAGAGAAACAAGGATTCAATCCAAAGTCTCTCCAATACTTAGATATTAGAAAGTAGCAAAGAAAATGGAACAGGAGAAGAGAAATAAGTAGGATAAAAACTGGGAGAGTGTAACATCCTAGAAGCCAAGCAAAAGATGTTTTCAAGAAGGAAGAAGTGACAACTGTCATATGTCACTAATTGGTCAGTAAGGGACGAGTCTGAGAATTGACCACTGGATTTATTAATATGAAGGTCCTTGGAGAACTTTAAGGGATCCATTTCAGTAACTATGTGGAGGGAGTAACTGGATTTGGTTTAGGAGAGAAAGGGAGAAGAGACTTTGGAAAAAATTAGTATAGGAGAGAGATCCAAGATGGCCGACTAGCAACAGCTCAGGAATGTAGCTCCCAGTGAAAGCGCAGAGAACGAGTGGACGCCGCACTTTCCGACGAGTTTTTGTTGCCCACAGACCAGGAGATTCCCGGCGGAGAAGCCACGCGGGTCGCCGGCGCGATTCCTTTGGCCGGCGCGGCTCTTTTGCTGGCACCCAGCGCGGCGCTTCCCGGTGCGGAGTGTGCGGGACAGACGGGCTCGGCTGGTCCCATCCCCACAAGGAAAACAGCAATTGGAAGCGCTGAGGACTGAGAGTTTCACAGCGGGTGCAGCGAACCCGGGAAGGTCTGGCTCAGAGGGGAACCGACGTCCGCCAAAGGAAAACTAAGAAACAGAAAAACTTCATCACCGGGCGGAGAGAGATCCAAAATGGCCGCGTAGCAGCGGCTCGGGA